>JAJMVL010000028.1:0-155800 GCA_023082095.1 Dothiorella sarmentorum | reverse complement strand
AAAAAAACAATGCACCCAACTATTAATCCACATAAAAAGGGCCAACCCCCCCCCCCCCCCCCCCCCAAAAAAAAAAAAAAAGCGACCATTTTGCATGTGCTGAAAGCTATGTCTACCCCGCCTTCGCAGTCGCATCATGATCAGCTGCTGATCGTTGAATGAATGGTTGGCCGGGTGCAGTAAGTAAGGCTGGCGTTGCTTGATATGCGTTGTTATCTTACAAGCATTGCAGACTGACAGGCGAACAAAAAGAAAGAGAGTCCATCGGTGAGGGAGGAGTTGCGGCTTAGTTGGGCTCCAGCAGGAGGTGAATGGTCAGTCGTCTCCCACTCGCATACGTCCTCTCATCAACCATTGGAAGCCGCCGCATGGGTCAGAGCTGCAAATCTGACGAGCCATGCTGTGCAAGACATACTGTATCTACACGTGTCAGAGAGAATTCAGCATTGGGAAATTCGAGGCTTACAGGTAGATAAACTCCAACTCTGGCATAACCTTGCGTCAAACAGTCCTACGCGTTGTGTAGTATCATATATTGCTCAGCCTTGTCCGCTTTTCTCTAACGTCTCGGCGCTCCTCCCACAGGAAACCATGGGGGACACTAATGGTACAGGGAAACAACCTAGGCCGAAGCTCCTTGGCCATACGACACCAACAAGACGGAGCGGTTCGAAGGACTTCGAGCAACTAATGTAACGGTATCGAGAAGGACTCTTCACTGGCCCACTTCGAAGAACATGTGCTTCCCTTGACACAATCCCACGATTTTGTGCATGTGCACGCAAATATAACCGATGTCAGCGGAAGTCATGTATTATTAGGACATCTGAGCCACTTGCCGCTGCCGTTCCCCTTATCCATATTTCAGTGACCTAGATCCTCTCTCTTGTTTGTATACACACTCCAAAGTCCATCCAAACAAGCCCAAGAAAGGAAAAAACGCACATGTTCGTAGCATACATGTTCCGGGGGAATACCAAAAATAAAGACGAGACCGGGCTGATGATAATGATGATGAATAATCTTCCAAGGGAATACATTATTTCTACCCGATTATTCCGAGGTTTCTTAAGTAAGAGGAGGTACGGGGTAGCGGTGCAAAGCAGGAGACAGTTCCGTATGGGGTTCAGACCAAAATGAGTAATGGGGAAGGCGGAAAGGTGGGTGGGTCGACGGAGGCAGGTCTCGGTGAAGGGTAGTTTGGAGGGCAGGAAACGGCGTGAAAGTTTTCTTTCTCCTCTGTGTGGTTTTTGTGTGCGTTATTGATGTTGTTTGAGGATTCAGTAGTCTGGTAGAAGAGGAGAAGGAACAGTCGGACAGAGGTGATGGAAGGAAAACGCCATGATGCAGCCGTCATGCTAACGGAAAGGAAAAAAATGTTTGTATCGCTCTCTTCAACACACAGTAACTTTCCCATGGTAGTTTCCCATTTCCGCGTGAGGCATCGAAGAACAAAAGCAAAAGAAAAAGGGAGTTTTAAGGGAAAACAGAAGTGCCAGCCATTCATCGAAAATCAAGAGAACCCATACCCATCTCCATTCCCGCCTGCTAGACCTATTCGTTCAAATCCGAGCGCATCCGTCGATGATCATCACGTTGTCGTCATCGCCAGCCAACCAAACCTGTCCGGCTCCCTGCTCGCTGCTGTACCGGTCCCGCTGGCATCTGTACTCTCACAATCGATCCGTGGGCCGATTTGTTCATGCTATAACCAATCAGCCACCCTCTCCTACACCGTTGGTATCCATTGGGCTCCCTCTACCTCCTGCTGCAACAGCGCTTCCGTTTGTGGTCCGTCTTCTCCGCGCAACGGCCTTCTTGCGGGGGACAGGTACGCCCTCGGCCGCTGCATCCATCATTGTGCTGTCCTCGCCCTCCTCGTCCTCCTCTTCTATGTCGTTTACTAGTTCTCTGCGCTGCTCGTGGAAGATGCGGGCTTCGTCGAGCTCGTTGACGTCGGCTGGTCGCATACGCAGCCACTTCATGCGCGGTCCGCTGCGTGAGCGCTCGCTGACGCGGAAACCGTAGATGCGTGGCTCATAGATGCTGCCGTCGCCGAGGCCGGGGGCTAGGTTCGACGGCGCGATGCCGTTTATGGTAGTGGGCTGCGGGGGGAGGGCGCCGGTGGCGGTCGACGACGATGAAGCGGTGCGCGACTTGGACGTCAGGCTGGGAGAGTCTTGGATCAGGTGGTCATCGCGCTGGCGATCCATGCGCGGGGCGCCGATGTCCAGCTCGGGGAAGGTCATGAAGAAGAGGCAGCCGAAGGTGGTACCGAAGAAGGCGCCATCAACCGTCTGAAAGCGTGAGTTGGGTGGGGTGTAGACATCTAGACACGAGGGGCAGAAGAGCTTGACTGTCTCCTGGCCTGGTGTGTCGCTGCAGCCAACAGGCAGCACCTTGGCGCCGTTGCAGTGCACACGCGGACACACGCCAAAGTGCTGCAGCTCGTATTTCTCAGCCATCTGCTGGATACCGGGACGCGAGGTGATGTAGCGCTGGTGTATCAAGCCGTACAGCAGCTCGGCACTGCTCTCTATCACGCTGAGGTCCGAGGCCATGCGCAGATGGCGGCGTTCGCTGCGGCGGTAGCCGATGGGCTTCTCGTCGCCCAAGATCTCGTCGTCGTCATCTTCTTCGTCCTCTTCGTCTTCGTCGTCGTCATCCTCCTCGGGCTCGACATCGAGTATCATCTCAAGGGCCTCTTTGTACATGGGCACCTGCGACTGCAGGCCAGTCAGGTTGAAGTCATCCTCGATGAAGTCTTCGGACACTTCGGCGAAGTACTCATGGCCGAGCAAATTGCAGAAGGAGGTTATCCATGACTCGGCGACCTGAGAGGATGAAGACATGGCGCGGGTAGTCTGCGACCGCGGTGTCGGAGGGTGAGAGGTTTAAGAAATGGCCAGGCGCGGTGCCTAACGGTGGGCGATAGCGGCGAGCTCAGCTAGGTGCAGGAAAAAGCGGGTCGTGGGACCGCTGCCATCAATCGTGCAGGCGGGAAGTTGCTCGGGCGAAGGCGATGTACGGTGTGGGTGTTGTGGCAGGTGCTAGGTTGATGATAGCGCCGCGGGGCCACAGGACTTGCGAAAACAATAGGTCGGCGCCGATGTGTCACGTGCTATACTGGTATCCAGCGGCGTCTCCACCAGCCACGACTCTTCCACAAAACAACATGGGGAGCTGAAGCGGTTATCCGGACGAGTCTGATCAGCTCTGGCCTCCTCTTCACCCGATAAGAGCCATAGGGAGCTGAAACCCTCGTCCGGATGTTTTTTATTTTTTTGGTCGTCCGGGATCTAGATGGATTACGCTACTTAGCGGTCGGATGCAGAACCACTTTCCATCCTGCATTTACACAAAACCCCACTCTTCAAAGCACAAAGAAGTTTGATCCATATTGAAGGGAGTATGTAACTTTTTGGGTATAAACTAATTAACTTGGTCATGTTCTCATTAATATGACGCAGCCGTAGACGCTGCCTTGGCCAACCACAGGCCATTTTCTACGAGAGTCCATCGCCAGCCACCGAAACGTTGTCTACGCAGCAATCGGCTCCATTGACTCGCTCTTGACCGACTGCTCCTCCGTCTCGCTGCGCTTCGTCCTATTCCTCGAGATGGGCGCTCTGCGGCCATTCGCCATCACACCAGCCTGGTCCTTGACCACCGCCGCCTTCTTGAACTTCTTCTGCGCCTGCGAGTTGCTCTCGAGCAGCTCCGGGCAGTGGCCCGACTCCTTGAAGTGCTTGCGGATGACGCTCCACTCGCTCGTGGCCGGGGCGGTGCAGCCCGGGTGCTGGCAGTTGTACTCCTTGCGGCCGTGGACGCCGTTCTCGTGCTTTGTGAGATTCGACGAGTCGGTGCAGCAGAAGTCGCAGAGCTTGCATTGGAACCGCTTTTCCTTGAGATGCGTGCCTTGAATGTGGCCCTTGAGTTGGGTGGCCGTTGCGGCTGCATAAGTGCATCCTTCGTAGTGGCAAGCGTGAGGGCGCTCGCCCGTGTGCGTGTTGTGGTGGTTCTCGAGCGTTTGTGCCGTGTTGAAACTTTTGTCGCAGAACTTGCATTGGAACCTTTTGTCTTTTGGGTGTTAACTTCTGCTAAACTTCGATGAGATGAACGAAGCTTACATTTCGAGTGAATGGCAAAGTGCCTTGCCAGTTTGCCAGATTGCTTGAAGTCGGTACTCGAAGTACAGCCATGCCACTGGCAGCAATACTTGCCGTCTGAACCCTCAGTGTGATCTTCTTTCATGTGCTCAGCCAAGTCTTTTGAACAACTGAACTTCTTGTTGCAGAGAGCTGGCTGGCCGTCTTCTTGCTTGACAGTTGTTTTCCAGAGGCAAATGTGCTCGCCATCTTCGACCGACTGCGCAACTCCAAATCCCCCGGAGATCTCGTGCAAGGAATCCCCAAACAGTGCCCTTTCGGCAGCTACTGAGCATGAGGCTTCGCGAACCTTTTTGGATGGCGGTTCTGAGAATGGATTCAGTCCCTTGAATCCCATGCCCATGCCCCCCAAGTCTGAAGTGTCGAAAAAGTTGGACAAGCTTTGTTGTTGATGAGAACGGAAGGGAAGATGAGGATCAGGGGAGGAAACAACACTTTCGGACAGGCTACCGTGAGCGATAGACGAGTTTGCCAGTGTACGCGTTGAAGTGCTTTGGCAAGAGCCCATCGTCTGATGCGCGAATGTGCTACTAAACATGTGTTCGTTCAAGTGCGCTAACCGACTGAGCTCCTCGAGACCTGACGATCCATGATGACCCATTGAGTCCATCTGAGGGTAACATGGCTGCTCCGAGTGGCTGTAATGGCCGTTCGCATGGTACTGCGGCAGGTTGCAATGGTAGCCGTCGTGGGCATGAGCATTGAAACAGTCGGGGACCTGCTGGCCGGCATTCGTGACCCCACTGTTAGCCGCGATCCACTCCTGAAGCTCCTGACATATGTGCTGTTGATTGGTGGTGTGACATGTGGGACCGAAGTTTTGGTGACACAAGTCATTGTCGATGTGGTCTCCGAAGGATGTTGGCTGGTGATGATTTTGCTCACAGGAACTGGCTCTGGGACAAGGTTCCTTGTAGCACACCTCGTCCACCAGACACAGGCCTTCAGGACAGGGCGGCGCATTGCAGTCGACTTGTGTGCAGAGGTTGTCCCAGCAAACGTCCTGCAAGTCGCAATTCGGGTCCGCGCACGCATCCGCGACAGGGCAGGCCTCGTCTCCAGAGCAGGCAGGCGAGCAGACGGGCGAGCAGACCGAGTCCCAGAACATGCCCTCGCACCGGCTGTCAGAAGAAGAGTGAGGCACGCCAACGTGACAAGTGCTTTCGGTGCAGATATCCGAGATTACGGTCGTGAGAGGCGGGAGGTGTCGACTAGGCGTGGACTGGTCGTGATGCGGGGAGGAAACCAAGCAACTCTTGTGCCGGTGGAGGTCATCGTGCGTGTTGCTGTTCACAAGCAAATGCTGTGGATTGACGCAAATAGGGCGGTGGCACTCTCCAGTCTCGATTTCACAGCCAAAGTTTTCGACCATATGGCGCTTCCATGCGCTGGCTTGCAGAACCTCGCCGCTGGAGGAGCGCTTTGAGCCGGCCAGCTGGGGCGACGGTGTGCGCATGGCGACGGCAGGCGTCTGGATATAAGGAAGTAATCTTTGTTCTGCGGCCATGTTAGCATCGAGCGTGCGGCAACAATGCGGAGTCTGTGTGCAGAACCCAGCTATGATGTCGTGCGGTGGCAGCGTCTTTGTCAAAAGTGGTGCAGAAGTGTCCATCAAGGTGTCGAAAATGCAAAATTGGGAAAAACTTACCTCACCACTGCACGCTGCCGCCCTAAGTCCGACGTCCGGGGCGGAGATCATATGGAGACGTCGCTAGCAGTCTTTTGAGCCTACCGGGCGGGTAGTACGGCGAGCGCAGACGCCAGAGACAGGCAGGTGTGGACCGACGTGATGGTGGTTTGTGAGGCTTGGAACCAGCGAATCCATGATCCATATTTACTCAGCAGCCAAAAGCGAGCGCCCCCAAAAGTTCCGCCCGCCCCCACTATGCCGTTGCGTGCCACGCCCGGCCACGACATTTGTCGTCATTTGCTCCGATGATCGCTGCCCGCCCAGAAGCCAAGCACCCCGAGGCGCAGTCACCGCATTGCGCTGCCATACTTCACCGCACGCTCTCCTGCGCTGACGGAGCCTCGCACAACCGCATCCTCCACACCTCCTCCTGCCTGGCACCATGGGAAACCTCTGCGGAAAGCACTCCAAGGACGAGAATTTCGCCGGCCCTGGCCGCACCCTGGGCTCCGCTCCCCCGCCCTCAAACAACGCCCGCGCCTCAATACCCGCCGCGAAAAAGAGTCCACTGCAAGGCAATGGCAGAACGTTGGGCGAGCCGGGTGCAAGCGGAGGCGACCCTCGCAGTGCGGCCGCCAAAGCCGCCGAGGTGCGCTTGTCCTGAAGCTGTTGCTGCCCGTGTATATATGTTCGAGGACTGATGAGCACGTCGAACAGGAGCGAGCCGCGGCCAACATGGCAAAAACAACCAAGAACCAGAAACTCACAAATCGCGCCGCGCTAGAGGATGCTAGCTATGCCGAGCGGAGACAACGAGACGCCGACGAAATGGCGAATGCGAGGGCCTGGAACTGAGCGCATGGTGCAACACTACTGCGTGGGTGGGGAAGCGTAGGCATGTTGACGAGACCTGGATACGGTCATGCTAATAATCCGGCATGAACCATCAGGAATCGTAGACGGGATCGGGATACCCTTTGTTTATATCCGCATCTTCTCTTCGAGGTGCGGACTGGCTTTCTTTTCGGATTTAGGGCAAAGATGATCTTACGTATCATGGTAACAGACGTCATTTATCTGATGTACAAATCGAGAGAATCGCATGGATTGATCCGCTATGTAAAACTATTGTAGAGTACTCTCTAGGGTTGACCCAGAAAGTACGTCGACGGCCTATGAGCCGCATTCTGTTTCGAAATACAAGCTAGTCATCCAATCCCGGCAAATGTCTCAAAATACTCACCAGGCAAGGCGCTCTCATAGTCTCCCCCGGCATTGAACCTGTGTTATCGTTTCACTTTGACGCATACTCCCGTGAGTGAAGTCGTAGAGGCTAGACTGTGAATATGATGGCGAGTCGAAGAACCCGATCATGTATTGTTAGCCAGTAATGACCGACTCTTGATGGCTTCCATCCACACGTACAAGTCCGTGGGAAGCTTAGACGTCAGCGTAGTAGTCTGGTAATAGCCAATGGAATTCTTGAAATTGGGGGATGTCTACTGTGAGCATTACCTCTTCTAAACAACGCTGTACTTTCCAGTTGGAGCGCGCGTCTCGGTTTCCTGAGCAGCAATCGTGCCCTCCTTGAGCAGGCGCATCAACTCCCTCATAGCCGTCTGGACAACAATTTCCGTGTCGCCTTCCACCAGAATGTAGAGCTTCGGTGATGAATCTGTAGGCACCGGCGCGCCAGCAGCGTAGTAGTTACCCTTCGTGGTGATCGAAGTGCCAGTTGCCTCCAGGATCTTCGCAACGTTGGTGCGGTTAGTGACAGCCCAGCGCGCCTTTTGGGGATAGTCGTTGATCTCGAGGGTGGCGTGGTAAGCACCAGCATCAGGGCCCTTGTTGTCAATTGGCTGGCCAGGACGCAGCTGGTTACGCTGGGTGAGCCGGCCATCGATCTTGCTCGCCGCTTTGCGCACAGCTTCGAGGGGATCGTTCGACTTTGCCTTCGAGGTTCCCGCCTCCGGTTGCTCTGTCTTGTAGACTGTGATGGGCAGACTGAAGTCGAAGCCCTTGGCGGTTGCAGCTGGCTTGGGCGCGGTTGGTGTGGCGGCAGACTCTGTCGTTGCTGTGGCCTTCGCCTGGACAACGGGCGCGATGACCTCTTCGTCATCTTCTTCGTCATCGTCGTCCTCATCCTCCACCTTGTACCTGCCCTTGATGGCCTTCCTTTGAGCCTCCCTGCCTTGGTCGTAGTGATCAAGAGACTTGCCCAAGAAAGCCTTCTTGGTAGTGTTTGTCCTCTTGCCCTTCGCCTTATCCGCAATCTCCTGAAGACTCTCCGGGATCGGGACTGAGGACAATTCCAAGGCTCTCACAATCTCACGAGCGATTAGCGACTGGCTACTGCGAAGGAAGGTGATTGCTGTGCCTGTTGCATTAGCGCGGCCCGTCCGTCCTGCACGGTGGACGTAGTCTTCCAGGTGATCAGGAGCGTCGAAGTTGATGACAAGCTTGAGTTGCTTCACGTCAAGTCCACGAGCGGCAACGCTGGTTGCAATGAGGATGGGAAGCGCGCCTCTCTTGAAATCCGAGAGTGCTGAGTCGCGATCAGCCTGATCCTTTGCGCCATGAATGCAGTCGCAGCTGTAGACCCTCTTCAGGAGCAGGTCGAGAAGCTTCTCAGCCTTCTGCTGAGTTTTGACGAAAATCAAGGTCCTAGCAAGTATTAGCGGCGACCTGCGGTAAGAGAGGGAAATTGAAACATACCTTGCATCATCCTCCTTGTCGTAAAATTCGCCAAGGATACCAAGAAGTCGATTAAACTTCTCCTCCTCCTCGACGACTTCAATGACTTGAGTAACTGAAGCTGGAACGGTTGCTCTACCACCCACAACGATCTGAACGGGATCATTCAGCTGTTCCTTGGCAGTGCCCTCTAGCGAGCTGGGGAAAGTAGCGCTAAACAACACCGTCTGGCGCTTTGGACGGACGTTTTTCATGATCCTTTCAATCTGTGGCCTGAATCCCATGTCGAACATGCGGTCTGCTTCGTCAAGGACGGTGTAAGTGACACGCGCGAGGTTTGTAACGCGACCAGAGTTGGCACCGAGGAGCTCAATCAGACGACCCGGAGTAGCAATGATGATTTCCGCACCCTTCTTCAGCTCGGCAATCTGGTCCTTAATGGGCGCACCACCGCCACAGGTGACAACGCGGAGGTTCAAAGCCCTCACGAATGGCCGAGCTTCCTTATGAATCTGAGTAGCCAACTCACGGGTCGGAGCCATGATGACAGCAATTGGGCCGTCGAGTGACTTGATCGGATCCTGATCCATGATGTGACGGAACATAGGGAGTAAGAAGGCAAGTGTCTTGCCCGAACCAGTCGTAGCGACACCGACGATGTCTCTACCAGACATGATTGCGGGGATTGCCTGTGCTTGAATGGGAGTCGGCTTCTCGAACTGAAGGCCTCTTAGAACGTCCAAAACCTTTATGCCAAGTCCACACTGCGCGAAAACTGACACTGGCTTTGGAACGTTACGACCTTGAACCGCGACGTCGAGTTCAAAGCGTAGCTGCAGTACCGCTAATTCGTCCATGTTTGCCAGTTCGGAGGGTTCAGTGTAAAAGTTGAGCCGGACGTCTTGGTACTTGATCTTTTTGTGATCCACATCGGCGATGGTTCCCTTGGTCTTCTTCTTTTTCGTCATTGCGAGGACATCTTCAGGGTCTGAATCCATTGGAGCACCCTTGACATCTTCCTCGTCGCTGTAAAGGGCCACGGGTTCCTTTTGGCCGGTTTTTGGCATGGTCTTTGCTGGCCTCTTGGAACCATCCGTGGTCTGCAAATCCGTCATGAACGCGTCCAAGGGGTCAACGTCCTCCTCGTTGTGCTGAGGCGCCTCGGCGTCATCCTGGGCCAACGCGAGCGCATCGGTCATTTCAGTATCGCGGTCGGGAGCGTTGACAGCCTGTAGGCGTTCTTCCCGCTTCTCAGCAGCAGCGCGGGCAGCGGCGGCTTGCTCCTCTTCCGTACCACCCTCTTCCATGCCGGCGTCATCATCGCCGGAGTCACCGGTCTCATCAAGCGGAATATCATCGTTGATCTGGTTGGTGCTGTCGTCGAGGTCCGGAGTCGGGAGCTTTTCAAGCCTCTTACGCGTCGACTGTTCATCCTCCAAGTCTAGAGCTTTCTTCGCACCGGGCTTTTCGGTGTCTGCCGCACGTGGACCGAATCCAAAGCCACTGACATTGCCCTTAGCCTTCAGCACAGAACCTGGTTTCGTCTGACCGCCTTCGTTGTTCGTTGCGGCCATCTTCATGGACGGGATGGCCACATCTCCTCCAAGAGCATTGGCGCCATTGGTGCTTGGGGCAGCCTTCTTGATTATCGCCTTGGGGTCGAATTTTCCGGCGTATGACGGCTTGGGGGATGCGGTACCGCTGCCGGTGGGTACAGGAGCGGGTGATTGAGGAGATGCAACAGCCATCGGTGATGCCATGCCTTTTTTGTCCATGGCCTCGAGAATCTCGCGGGTGCCGCCCTTCAGCTCTTGCTCCTTCTTCTTCTGTGCCTCGACCTTTGCGATCCATAGTTGGGTTTTCCTGAGTCGCTCGGCTTGCTTGCGAGCATCAGCACTATCGGCATCTGAGGGTGGGACATCGGCGGTGGTGGACGACGGCGGGACCTAGAAGTTCAGCATCATTTAATCGACTGCCAAGGGTGCAGGAGGTAGACTTACACCCGCAGGTTTCGAAGAGTCCTTGGACTTGGTCGGGCTAGCGTCACGCCTGGCAGTGCGCTTCGAGTCTGTAGATTCGTCGCGGCGCCTCTTGACCCGGTCACGGGAGTCATCGCGGCGGCGGTGATCGCGCGGCGGCGAGCGTTCGCGCGACCGCTTCCTATCGCGGGAGCGATCGCGGTGGGGACGGTAGGTACGGTCATCGCGGGCGCCATAACGACGGTCGCGGGAGCGGTCTCGACGCGGGGCTTCGTAATAGTCGCGATCGCGCTCACGGTCGCGCCTCTGCAGCTCATAGTCAGAGGGCATGAGACTAGTAAGGGGACAGGTAGCGTCACTTACTGGAGGGGTACGAGAGCGACGCCGGTCGCGGTACGAATCGCCTCTGCTGGAGTACCGGTCCTCGTGGCGGCGGTACTTGTGCGAACCTGCGGGCGTTGGTGAGCGCGTTGAAGGCCGAGCCATGGCAACGAGCCCGAAGGCGCTGTGAGTCGTACGGGTGCTGTGTAATTGTAGTGAGCAGCGGGCACGACAGTGGCGGATGCTGTGCTGTTGGTGTCGCGACGGCCGCGAGGTTGTGTTGTGGAGGATCGAGTGGAGGCGGCAGCTGGCAGCCAAGCAAGAAGTTGTGAGGAGCGCCTCCGCGGCGATCCAGTGAGCCGCGTCGGCGTATTGTTTTGCCGGTTCCGGTGATAAGCCGATAAGAAAAGTTGCTGCTCTCGCCCTCAATTTTTTGTGCAGCTTCTCTACCGCAGGATCTGCCTGGCAACCACCGCGACTATGCCTCCAATCACACAGAGCAGAAAGCGCAAGGCGGTCACCCGCGACGTGTCGCCCCCAGAAGATGCGACTTCGGGCGACGAATTCCAGGGCGGCAAGCTCGAAGGGATTTTGTCTCAAAGCGATGACGAGTCCGACGATAGTGTGAGCGAAGAGGAGGAAGACAGTGAAGCCGAGAACGAGGGCGAGGAAGAGGAGGAAGACGAAGAGATTGACAGCGACGAGATACCTTCCGAGGACGACGAGGAGGATATCCGCAACCAGATCAGGAATCTGAAGACTCAGGACGACCCGCTCACTAGCCTCCCTGCGCAAACAGAAGATGGCGAAGACACTCGCATGCGATCAGCCTCTCCCGAGTACGGCTTTCAAAAGCTCGAAAAGAACTACACCGTCACAACGGACGCGAATGGCAACCCTCGCTACGTTTACCAGGAAATCGAGGCAGGATACGACACCGACGACTCCGACGCACCAGGCACGCAAAAAAACACGATTGGCGATATCCCGCTCTCCTTCTACGACTCCTACCCTCACATTGGCTACGACATCAACGGCAAGAAAATCATGCGCCCAGCGAAGGGTGAGGCGTTGGATGCTCTTCTTGATAGCATAGAGATACCCAAGGGATGGACGGGCCTGACCGACCCCGCGACTGGCAAGCCTTTGCAACTGAGTCGGGAGGAGTTGGAAGTCCTGAAGCAGGTTACTCGCAACGAGGTTCCCGCAGACGGCTACGACCCCTACCCGGACATGGTCGAGTACTTCACAGGCACTGAGGAAATCATGCCGCTGAGCGCCGCGCCGGAACCGAAGAGGCGCTTCATCCCATCGAAGCACGAGGCCAAGCGGGTCATGAAGATTGTCAAGGCTATCAAGGAAGGACGGATACAGCCTTACCAGCCGCCGGAGGAACGGGAAGAGGAGGACCCGACCATCAAAAGATTCGACTTGTGGGCCGATGAGACACCTCGGCCAGAGTACTCAATGCACATCCCCGCACCTAAACTACCTCCGCCAATTCACGAGGAGAGCTACCACCCACCGCTCGAGTACTTGCCCGATAAGAAGGAGAAGGATGCATGGGAGGCAGAGGATGAGGAGGACAGGGAGCGCGAATACCTGCCGACCGACTTCGGTGCTCTTCGGAAGGTGCCTGGCTACGACCAATTTGTCAAAGAGAAGTTCGAGAGGTGTCTTGATCTCTATCTTGCGCCTCGCGTTAGGAGAAGCAAACTCAACATCGACCCCGAGTCGTTGCTTCCCAAACTGCCCAGTCCAGATGAGCTGAGACCGTTCCCCACCACTTGCGCGACAGTTTTCCGGGGTCACGACGGCCGTGTGCGCAGTCTTGCTGTGGACCCGAGCGGACGATTTGTCGCCAGCGGAGGCGACGACGGCTGCGTTAAGATCTGGCATATCCTCACCGGAAGACAGGAATGGAGCGCGAAGCTCTCGGACGAGGAAGCAGTCAACGTCGTCAGGTGGCGCCCTGGCCACGATGCTGTCATCTTGGCAGCAGCGGCTGGTGAGAACGTCTACTTGATGGTGCCATTTGGCCTGTCTATCGTGACTCCCGATGTCGAGCAAGCTAGCCGCGATCTGCTTGATGCTGGTTGGGGTTACGCTGCCTCGAACCCCTCAAGGCTCACTACCGCCGACGGCGCACCGAAAGCACCTCCAGCCAAGTGGAGTCGGCCTGGCTCCCGACTTGAGGAGCATGGTGTGCTCGTTCAGGCCACCGTGCGGTCAACAGTGAAGGTGATTAATTGGCACAGGCGGGGAGAATATTTCGCAACTGTTTCCCCGCAAGGTCAAAGCAGCGCGGTGGCTATCCACACGCTGTCAAAACATCTGACACAACTGCCGTTCCGCAAGCTGAAGGGCTTGGCTCAAACCGCGCAATTCCATCCCTCGAAGCCGATATTCTTCGTTGCGACGCAGCGGACTATTCGCAGCTACGATCTGGCCAAGCAGGAGCTGCTCAAGATTCTGCAGCCCGGCGCACGGTGGATCTCGTCCTTCGACCTGCACCCGGGTGGCGACAATCTCATCGTGGGATCATACGACAAGCGTCTGCTTTGGCACGACCTTGACCTCTCGAACAAGCCGTACAAGACGCTGCGGTACCACAAAAAAGCGATTCGCTCGGTGCGCTTCCACCAAGGCGGCCTGCCCCTGTTCGCAGATGCCAGCGACGACGGCAGTCTACAGATCTTCCATGGCAAGGTGGTGGGCGATCTGATGGAGAACGCGACGATAGTGCCGCTGAAGGTTCTCCGGGGCCACCAGGTTAAGAAGGAGTTGGGAGTGTTGGACGTGGACTGGCACCCGCGGCAGCCGTGGTGCATGAGCGCTGGAGCGGACGGGACGTGCAGGCTTTGGAACTAGACAGCGAGCAAAAATTCCGGACAATAATCTATCAGCACTAAACTCAACGCGTTCGAATTTTCTTCGTATCAACCGCGGGGATTTGAAAGAAGGGTCCGAGGGTCCTCTGTTGATGGTGCGAGCACGAGCAGGTACGGCAGCATCTCATAGGGGGTGTTGAGTTGTGATCGGAGGGTCGTCTTTTCTAGCCCAACCGACAGCCAATAAAATGGCTGCTCGCATCCCACGTTCTGCTCTTCGGACAAGCTTCGAGTCTACAGTAGCATGTTGCCCGCAAACCAATCCAAGGCATTCAGAGGAGCACGCGACTCACTACCATGTGCGCAGCGGACACCGTCCCATACGGTTCTGTCGCATTCATATGCCCTGCCATCCGCTGAATGTCTGATTCTGTGACGCCTTTCTTGCACCACTCGCTGAGCTACACTCCTCTGTCCAAAATGCCTCGCCCGACGCTGCCGCCCACCCCTGCGGCCTCGACCGACATCCCTGGCAAGGCTGACCTCGGCGTCGCACACGATCCATCGTGGACGTTGCCACCGGCCGCTCTGAGCGACCGCAGCAGAGGCAGCGTAAGCTCTTCCAGCATCGGTTCTTGCAATGCCTCCGACTCCTCCTACCATCCTTCTTCCCCGGCTTCTTTGAGGCAGCCCGCCATTCATGCAGCCCAGACGTCTCCATCACACTCACGGAAACGCTCTGCCAATGGTGCTGTTGCCCCGGACGATGACTACAATCTCCCACCACCTCCTACGCGGTTGCGGAAGATTATCCAAATGAAGCCGAAAGAAGAGAAAAGCCGTGCACAAAAGAAAGAAGCCCAGGCAGCTGATAAAGCTGCAGCTGGTGGGTCCGCAACGAAGGGCAAGGGTGGTCGAGGCAAGAAGCAGAACAATGGCAACACAGCTGCGGGGAGGAAGGTCGCCCGCAAGACTGCGCACAGCCTTATTGAGCGTCGAAGACGTTCGAAGATGAATGAGGAGTTTGGTGTGTTGAAGGATATGATCCCTGCATGCTCTGGGCAGGAGATGCATAAGCTCGCGATTCTACAGGTGAGTTTGAGAGATCCTGTCAGCATGCACACTACATTACGCGTCTCTACGGAGCTGGCACCCATGCCCATACAATCACGTGCTCGGTCGACTGCTGTGTATCAAGCTTGGATGGCATTTGGCTGACGATAATATCCTAGGCAAGCATCGAGTACATGAGTTACCTCGAACGCTGTGTCTCCGAGCTGAAAGTAGCAAACCGGACAAAGCAGTCGCCTGGATCGCCATCGCAGCAGAAGGCATTGGAAACGACGGATTGGCATCCGTCCACCATCATGGAGGACGAGGAAGATTCAGCAGACGAGCAGGATGAAGATATGTCTGACGCCGTCTCTCCTACTTCTGCCACCACACCCAATGCACGAGCGGCGCAGCCCTCTTACCCTGGCCCGCCCTCCAGCAACACGTCTCCCACCATATACCCGGCAGACCGCGGGAACGTCTCTGCACATACCTCACCTGCAATATTCCCTGCAGACGGTGGTCACAGACGGTTCAGCGAATATGCCACATCGCCAAATATTTTCGGAATGCCGGGTAATCCGCATTTCCATGCCTTCTCGATTCATTCGAACACAACATCACCTTCAATCCTCCCCTCTCCTTCCGTCATTGGTCAACAAGACAGTCAGTCGAGGCACCCAAGCTTTGCCTTGACGAGCCCGGCTCTTGGGCCGCAACCAGACACGCGAGAAGACCACGAAGCGACGGCGGCGTTGTTGATGCTGAACAACGATCGGAGGACATGGAACGGCCTGGAGTCGAAGCTCTCGACACCGGGATCCAGAGGTATGAGCGTGAAGGATCTACTGAGCGGATAGGCGGACTTGCTGCCTTTTCGTTTTTCATTTTTTTCGCCTCGTTTTTCTCTGGGTAATTACTCTGGCGCCCATGACCTATGCGAGCTTGTTACAGCCCCGGATTTGCAATAGTTGAGACTGCATGACATGGCGGGAATGGTTTGGGCCAAAAGTTTGGGGGCAAAGTCTTGTTTCTTGCATTTTCTACTTCGGGATCTCGGGCATTATTTCCTGGACATAGTTGGTGCATGCACCAGCGTGCAAGGGCTGGTGTCTTGATAGATACAAGGAACAATAATGACTGAATGGAGATTGGCAATGGAAAGCAAAAGAGTGGGCTCGGCGGGTACTTTAGGGGCGTGAGGGCATATATGACATGGTGCTAATGTGGATCGGCGTTAACCACGGCGCTTCCTCCGATTGACATCACGGAACGTGGGGTTAGATGGATTATTCCCGCTTCCAGAACGGCGGGGAGAAACCAGAATCGGCAGCTTGATCGAATGCGGAGCTGCGCGTCTCGCAGCTTGGCAGGAGTCCAGGGAACGCAATCCTTCAGAGCGCCGTGTCTTGGGCTGGCCGCGCTCAGGTCACAGCGGTTGATTTAGCGACGCTTGACGCTTGCTTGCGCCGCATGTCCTGCTTCTGCCACTCTCTGCTCCGTTGAACAAAACACCAGCCCTTCCAAGTGCATCGCTTCGCATCGCACCGAACCCTTGTCCACGAGCACCGCCAGCTCTGCCCCGACCGAGTGCTGTGCAGCCACATACATGCTTGATCCCCGCCGCGCGCGGTTCCGAGCTGTGGGATGGGGCGCAACGCGCGCAAGCGTATCTCCTACGGTACCTACTCAACCCTTGCTTCACACCAAGCGCCCACATACATCTAACGCCTGCAGTCTTGCCTCTCGCCAACTCAGCAGGTGGCCACCGGCTCGGCGTCAATGGCCTCACCGTAGATCCCTACAACTCCATCCTGTACGTCATCTCCTTCCCGCCCGACCTGTCCACCTCCGCCCGCTGACAGCCGCCTCCAAACAGCTACTCTGGCGGCAGGGACGGCGTCATCTGCGCCTGGGACTTGCACCTCGACCTCCAACCCGCCCAAGACCGCCAGGGCTACGGCTCGCTCGCCGGCCTCGACGACGCCCCGCCGGCCCCAAAGCCCGCAACCACGTTCCGTCAGCAGGTCCAAGCCCACACGCACTGGATCAACGATCTCACCCTCGCCCAGAACAACGAAGCCCTCGTTTCCGCCTCTTCCGACATCTCCGTCAAAGTCTGGCGCCCCGCTTCCCACGATGCCACACCTCCGCAGACTATTGGCCTCCACAGCGACTACGTCAAGTGCCTGGCCTCTCCCAGCCCCCATGCCAATTGGGTCGCCTCGGGCGGCCTCGACCGGAAGATAAATCTATGGGATCTCAATGGCGCTGGCAAGAAATTACAGATTGCCGTGGGTGAGGATGAAAGCACTGCCAAGGGGTCGGTGTATGCGCTGGCCGCCACCAACTCAATAGTCGCTGGTGGCGGCCCGGAGAGCATCGTCAGGGTGTGGGACTCGAGATCGGGCAAGCGCATAACCAAGTTCGTTGGGCATACGGACAACATCCGGGACATACTGATCGCCCAAGAAGGCGATACTATCATGACGGCCTCATCGGACCAAACGGTCAAGGTCTGGTCGATGACGGCCGGCCGATGCATGTACACGTTGACCATGCACAATGATAGCGTCTGGTCGCTGTATTCCGACCACCCGCAACTGTCCGTCTTTTACTCCAGCGACCGCTCCGGGTTCGTCGCCAAGACAGACGTAAGAGGCTGCATAGAGATGGACGAAGGCCTCTCTGTCGCCGTGTGTCAAGAGCACGAAGGCGTGAGCAAAGTTGTTGCAGCTGGCGACTACATTTGGACTGCGACATGCAGCTCCAGCATCAACCGCTGGCATGATGTCAACACTGAGGCTGACGTCCAGGCGCCCGACTACAAGCAGCACCATCGCTTGAGCGCTGCCACAGCCCGCACACGGATCCCGTCACCAACCTCTCCCAGCAGCCCTCCGCCCATGGCTATTGCACCTCCACAAGAGAAAATCCCCAGGAACGCGCTTTTGCGCATGTCAAATGCTGGGTCCTTCCACATCTTCCGCGATCGCGACCAGGAATCTTCAACTCTGCATTCGGCCACGAGCTTAAGGAAGCCGTCCGATGTGCTTTTGGATGGAGAGGCTGGGGGACCGGCTCCCATGAGACACTTGCCAGATTTCACTATCGAAGGACAGAATGGCCTGATCAAGCATTTCCTGATGAACGATCGGAGAAGAGTCCTCACGCTAGACACTGCCGGTGAGGTAATGTTGTGGGACCTTCTGCAATGTGCGCCGATAAAATCCTTCGGCAAGCGCCATCTCGAAGACGTGGCTCCAGAAATCAACACAACGGAGACTGTTGCCCATTGGTGTGCCGTTGACACCCGGACCGGTAGCTTGACCTGTGTTCTTGAGGAAAACTACTGCTTTGATGCCGAAATGTATGCAGACGAGCTGCAGTTAGAGGAGGCGATTGACTTCCGGGAAGACCAGAGAAGTAAGTTCACAGTGCAAGCAAGGGCTCCCTGATTTACAGCACATATTTGCTGACATCAATCAGTCAACCTCGGCAAGTGGATATTAAGATACTTGTTCGCCAACCTCATTGATGAAGAAATAAAGAGAGACGAAAAGTTCCGGCACCAAATACTTCAGGAAAAGAAGCAGCAGCGCAAGGCGCCCGGCACCATCGAGCTTCCCGAATCAAACATGAACGGCTGGAAAGACGGCTCCGGCCCCTCATCCGCAACCACCCTTCGCGCCAACAATGGACACCATCTACCCGTGACAACACCTGGACTTGCCATTGGCGTTGCCACGCCTTCGCACGGCCAGGGCCAAGCACACCATAACCATGTTCTGCCGCCGACTGCTGAGGAGGGCTCGCAACTTGAGAAGACGACCTCACAAGCAAGTAAGGAGAGAAGCTCGGGCGACTATTTCTCATCAACCACTGGGCCACGAGCTGCCAGCACTCCAGGAACCAACGGACGCAAGTCTAACGACGAAGGGCCGAACTCACCAGTCGATGGTGAAAAGGAGAACCAGGGGAAGGAAGGTACGATGTTTGGTCGGAAGTTCAAGATGTCTTTCGGTGGCATGAAGAAGCTAGGCCGAACACAAGCATCTGATACCACCAGCAAACCTTCGGTGGATACGCCAGTCGAGACTCCCGAGGATTCGGACTCCCGCTCTTCGAAAACAGAGGATCGTGTTGTCGAGGACAACTTGCTGGGAGTGCTTCAAGCTATTCGACATCGCTATGACGACGACCTTCAGGAAGGCGCTCAGAACCTCACGTCTGCTATTACACCCAGTCTGGCGAACGAGACTCCCGTCTTGAAACCACCAGCTGGGACCTCGATCCTGATCCAGGAAGACAGGCCTGATTCCGGTGGTGTGGCAGACTTGTTTGAGGGTACTGTGGCCAGCTTGGGTCAACAGGCAGACTTGATCGAGACGGTGGCGCCGAAATGGCTGGGCGAAGTCCTGCTCAAGGTATGACCGCAAGTATCCTGCAGAGAGACGGGGCTAGTGCTGACTGCGGTATCACCAGAACAACATACCCTTCAAGGAAATCGTCAAGGTCTCGTTTATTCTAGAGCCATACCAGAACATATTGCCAGCCATCGCGTCCGACGGGTACGTAGATCCGAAGCCCCGTGTTTCGTGGTAGTAGCTGACATGGCGTCCCAGAAACAATCGTCTTAATGCCAACCGCATGCTCCGCGCTCGAAAGATCATGGCCTACATCGCCGAGCGCATCGAGCCCCAGTCCGAGCATCCCGAGCCCGGTGCACTCCGGCCAGAAGAGTATCTCGAGCTGTATTGCAATAACCAGGTACGCCCGAAAAATCCACCATCCCTCCCCTGCCATTCCCCCCCTTTTCAACCTCTACATTGACTGACACCGGACTTACAGCTCATCTCCCCAACCATGACCCTCGCCACGGTCCGCGCCCACGTTTGGCGCGGCGGCGGCGACGTCATCCTCTACTACAAGGCCAACGGCCGCAAGGAGATCAAGCACGCCGCGCCCGCACCGCCAGAGGGGCCGCATCCGTCTTACGCGCCACCCGGCAACAACACGGCCATGTCCCAAGCCGGCTCGGCTTCGCTGTCGCCCGGGTCAGCGCCGCACAGCCCGAGGAGTTCGGGGGAGGGTGGTGGCACGTGGAGGGGCGCGCCGGGATACGTGGATCCGGGGAAGGCCATGCCACCATGAGTTGTACATACAGAGAGTGGTCTTTTTTTGGGTTTTCATGGGGGGGTGGCTGGGGGTTTTTTCTTTCTCGCGGGCGGAGATACCAGTTGGTTTGTTTGGCTTCAGTCAGTCGGGCATTTTCGATTGGTTGGATGTATGGTTGGTGGGGTTGTGGAAAGACCTTTTGAGAGTGGGGTGAATGGTATTTGGAGAAAGAAACTTTTTTGCCTTTTTTTTGGTTTTTTATCGTTCTACTCGACCGATGGTTTCGCTGTTGGTGGGTCCATTGGATACTACTGGGAAGTTCGGTTCTGGTATGCAACTTGATTCGAATCGTGTATTTGTACTATACTTTGGAATTACGTTGCTTCATTGTCTCTTTTTTTCACGATTCAGAGTTTTGCGAGGGGGACCGGTCATGGCGGCCGTGGTCTGTATGTATGCGTGGGACTTTATTAGACTATATCGTCATCACTTGATGTCGTCGGCGTCACACACGTGGTGAATACGTCTGTGGGTCATGCTGTGAATCACTGTTTGCGCTGTGGATTAGCACAGCACGCTGCTTTTGTCCTCCGGACAGCTGCAAACTGCTGGGTGTATGGAAGTCGGCATCTTGCCTCGAGGACTATGAGGGTCTCCTTTTCGATGTTGTATGTGTCAGACATGCTTGCAGGCAGCCGGCATATCCAACAACTGCAACAAGTTCTGAAGATATAAATAGATGTAAAGAAGAAGGGTCGGTGGGCTGCGGATGGAAAGCGGAGGACAGACGCAAGGAACAGGCCCTGTATTTGTCTGTGAACTGCTGGAAACAGCCTCTCGATCCGGTAGAAAAAGGCCCCGGTACCCTGTGCCGCACTCTCGGATCTCTACTCTCAACACTCACCGACCGAAAAGTGCCACGTTCCCAAGAGCTGGAAACGAGCCGTCACCAACGGGAGAGAGATCAGTGGTATCCCAAGGGCACGACAACCGGCTCATCAACCCGAAAAGACATCACATCCCCCACGCTTCGAGTAAAAGAACCAAAACCAAAGGGGGAAAGCGAGATCTGACAAAAACGTCAAAAAGTTGGACGAGAACACAAACCCACCATCCACTACCACTAAGCAAACGCCGCCCCCAGCGCATCATACCCCTCCTGATCCACCGCCACCACACTCCCATGCCTCAACCCCTCAGGAAACGCCCCCGCCTCCGCCGCCGCCCAAACCCCCCCCTCCACATCCCCACTCACAAACGGCGCATACCCGCCCGCGCCAAAGAAATCCAACAGCAAATACGCCCTCCCCTCGACCTCGTTGTCCCAAAAAGCGGCCGGGCCCTCGACGTCCTGCTCGATGATGGCGTCGGCGCCGCCGGGCCGCGTCCACGTGCCGAACAGGCCGTCGGCGCTGACTTCGGTGAAGACGTTGGTGGCGGATTCGTTCTTGACGAAGCGGGCGTAGGCGTTGGCGCCGAGGGCGAGGAAGGTGAGGTCGATGACGTTGGTGGGGGAGTAGTCGATGTAGTCGGTGGGGGAGGTGAAGGTTTTGAAGTCGGAGGTGTGGGCGGTGCGGATTTTGGTCGAGGAGGGGGTGCCCGTGTGGGAGGGGTCTGAGGTGTCGTACTGCATGTATCGCGTTAAAGCGGGAGAAAGGGGGAGGGGAGGCCCTTCACTTACGAATTTGGATGACCAGTGCACGAGGTACTGTCCTTCGTCGTCGTCCCAGATGGCTTCGGGGGCCCACACCATGCCGGCGGTTTCGTCCTCGACGGTGACGAGGCGTTCGCCGGTCCAGGTGGTGAGGTCGGTGCTTTCCCAGATGAGGATGCCGCGGGAGCCGGTGCGTTGGGCGGCGTCCCAGGTCGTCTGTAGTCCCCGTTAGCCAGAATTCTCCTTTCTCCTTTCTCCTTCCTTGCGCCGCTCTCAAACGAGTCCTTGGAAGCGCTTACCGTGCCAATGTCCAGATCGGTGCCGATGATGTACCACTTCTTGCCGGCCTCGTCCCCACCTCCTGGAATGATGGTCGGATCCCGCACGCCACCGGTGCCGAGCGTGGGCACGATGACGGGCTGGCCGCCGTTGAGGGCGGTCAGGGAGAGCGGGTCGTTGCCATTGCTGCGGTAGAAGTAGACGCTGGGCTCGTCGCCGAGGAAGAAGACGCCCAGGTAGCCGACGAGGCTCGGGTCCGCGCGTTTGGTGACGTCGATGCCGTAGCTGCTGAAGTCTAGGGACTGGAGGGGTTTTGCCAAGGTGATGGAGACGCAGAGCGTGGAGAGGAGAGCTGCGGAGATCTTCATCCTTTCTTTATTTCTCTCTTTCCCTCTTTATTTCTTGTGGAGTCTCGAAAGGTACGGGGGAATCGAATCGGCTTGGCTGGAGGGAAAGGGTTCAGAAGTCTAGCTGCGCCCAGATGCGCCATAACCTTTTTATACATATGCTTGACATGCGAGTCGCGGGTGGGCCTGGGCAGAGTTGGATAGCGACAGCTTGGCATGATAATATTACGAGAAATAATGGAGCAAGGCCCTCTTCCCGATGGCTCCGGTGGGAGGAGGGGCCAACGAACGACACATGTCTACAGCTTCGTGAGAACCAGATGAGCCGGATGGCGCGGAGTGGTCATTGGCGGAGAATATAGCCGGGTGGAGATGATCGAAATGTAGCGTGCTATAGTTGGCTCGTATACGAAGTGGGTTGTAGTGAGGGGCGCTGGGGCTCCACGGTCCGACAATGCCGTTTCGGGGGTGGCGGGGTGGTGGGGTAGTATCAATTGCTCCCAGGAACCACGAGGCGCCATTGACGTAATCCATCACCACCTGCTCGTCTGGGTAGCTTGATAAACTCTCTACAAGCAGGATGGAAATTTTGTTGATGGCTCCGCTCCGTGCTTTGCCCTGTGGAGTGCTCTTTTAGGCCCTCCACATGACCGGTCAGCATCCGCTTTTGACTCGCGGCCCTTGCTCTTTCGTCGGATCTGGTTTCACCGACAAAGCACAGTCGTCCTTCCTTAAGAGTCGTCAGTAAACCCCATGATCAAGCTTCAAAATGAGTGAAACGATGGACCAAGTCGTGTGATGCCAAGGCGGCACCATATTCATGCTGTGGGCGTTTCAACGTCGAACACTCCAGCCTTGCATTGATTTCCCCACTTTGGTTCCTGCATTAACGTCTTCTACTAGCCTCTGTGTCCACATCATGTGTAGTCTTCGCAAACATTCGTTTTGAGGCGTGACCGTTGGCTTGCAGCACGTCGTTTGATGCCATGTCCTGCTCATCTTCGCACGGCGTTTGGCCGGAATTGTGAATGAGCAGGATTGATTCGTCAACAGTTGAGTGCCGCAAAGCAATAGCTCAGCTTTATGCGTCCAAGGAAAGGAACATGTTGCCATGTTTGTTCTGCGTTGGGACTTGAAGCTGGAAAATGCCAATTGTCGATCTGCACGACTCCTGAGATGCGCTGCGAGCGAAATTCGTCCGTTGTTCCTTTTCTTTTTTGTCGCCAAGGTCAGGATACGGATTGCATACAGATACGAAAATGACAGGAGCATGATCATACCGTAAGCGGGAAAAACGGTCGACTTGTTCCTTTCTTTTCGATCCTCGACGGCGATAAATGACGTCTCAGGACTTGGCTGCTGCGTGTGCTTTTTCCTTTTGTCTACATCAAACGACTTACACATATTCTGCGACAGATGCATTGTCCCCGCAGCGGCAGCGGCAGCGTGCAGTTTGTGATATGTCATCGTGCGTGTAACACAGAACTCGATGTTTCCCCAGATCCAGCCACCAGGGCTCAAGGCTGGCGCATTGCCTTCAGCTCCGCCAATTCCAACCCTGAACGTGTGCGATGGTCTTCTGCAACCAGCCGTTGAGGTACCACAAACTGCTTACAGAACCGTGTTTGGCTGATCACTCGGAATCTGGAATTGCAGCTTAGTGGTGATCTTCACTGCCGAGCAGGGAGGCTCTTGCATGCGCATGCGCAAAAGCGCCATGGCGCCAGCCAGTAAAAGAGACGCAAGAGCGTAGTGCCCCAATGGGAGAATTATCACTGTCCGATCCTCGTTCAGACCAAGACAGAGCTCGCTCGAGAAGAAGTCGCCAATCAGCAGAGCAGGTAGTAGTAGGGGATGGCTATTGATAGCACGCCTTGTGCCCCGGGCCATTCGGATGTCTTTGACTTACTGTGGCACCGACACGCGGGTCTGACAATGGCGAGCCATCCGAGCCAGCTACACAGCATTACGACGGCAACTCTTCTGACCAATATGTGCGACTCGCCATCTTGCCCCTATTCCCACGTGATGCTTGGCTATTTGCGGAAGCCAGACGATACGATGGCGAGCATGAGCGAGAACAACACGCAGCAGCAGCACCGCCACAGTCGAAAACGTCATCCGATGGGCAATCACTATGACAACCGGTCAATCCAGAGCCCAGAAGCCTGACCGGCGATGACTCCTCGGGTTTTGGGTCTGCGTGCATCATGCAGCAGCAGAAGCGAACCTCCAGCCCGGTTGACGTGGTTGAAAAGGCTGGGCCAACAGCAGAACGTCGCCCGGCCAGCCACGCGCGCATGGCTGCGTGCGCGCAACCAATAGTCCCAGGCTCTTTTAGTTTCCTTTGCTTTCCATCGTCGCAAGCAAGGCATGATGAAATGCCAGCAAAGCAGATCCGCAGCAAAGAGTCAAACGAAGAGAAGAGCGAGAAAAATATTGTGCAGGAATGCGTTGTGCTGTACAGGTACAAGCGGCTAGCGGGATGCTCCATCAGTCCACAAAGCCCAATCCCAGCGGCCGGTGTGTTGGGAAGAGCCGGACGGCGGAAGCATGACACGGCTTCCGGGGCTGCGCCATCGTGCTTGCAGACCAATGGGTGGGGAGAGACGGCAGGGTCGCGATACCGTCCGCTCTTCGTCGCGCGCACGAGGGCGCCGGAGCAAAAGACGCGGGCGGAGAGGGCCAAAATCCGTTTAGTGCTGCAATGTGCAATGCACGATGCGGGCCGGAGCTTGGAGCGCCAATCATGCAGTGGCTTCTCCCGTCCAGGCCGTCTGGCAGGGCGGACTTGCGGTGGAGGGCGCGCGATCCAATCGAAGAACGTGAGACACTGCGAAGGAAAAAATTTTCACAGCTCGTCAAGGGAGATTGCTTGGCTGGGTTGAGGAATTGGGGGTGCGGTTCACGTCGAAACAACGGCTCGTCGATGCGAGGCCCAGTTGTGCGCCAGGACCAGCTTTTGCGGACGGGAAGTGGACTCTGGAAACGGGCCGCAAATGGAGAAGTCTGGAGAAGGGCGTGAAAGGCGAGAGCTCTGGCAGTCGCACAGGCCAGACGCATGAACCATATGCAGCTGCAGCCTGCCTTTTGTCAAACGACGACGGTGAATCGCGCGGCTGATGTTGCTGGTGGCCGGACCGGGCGATAAAACCCAGCTGCTTACCAAAGAAACGGAAGGCGAGGGCAGCTCCTGGGCCATTCTGGGATGTATTTAGAAAGCAATACATACAACTCCCGCAGGTGACCGTCAGCAACCAGTGTCAAAAGTCGACTGACGTCTCTCTCGCGACCCAACGCCCCACAGCAGCTTCGCAGGGCCACGGATCGCTGCACATCTTCGCTCCGTCAACGATCATTTATGGACCCGGTCCCGGCGGTGTGACTGCTGCTGGACGAGGAGAAAGACGCTCGGGCACCCGCCGCTCCAGCCACACGCGCACTGACACTGACTTTCAACTCGCTGGCTACTCCATCCTTGTCAGAAACTCATTAAAACCCATTGCTGCCCACCCGCTTGTCAGCTCTTCTGAACCCTTTGGCCTCTGCCAACCCAAACCACTATCACCACCCGGCAACAACAAAAACAAGTCTACTTCCTCGAGGATCGCCACCGGTCTTTTCTTCTAAACATAGCCACGCTTCCAATGTTAAGAGACAGAGACTCGGTTTTTCCTTATCCCTCCGCAACCGAACCTCCCGCTCTTTCCTGCGCCGCTCTGCTCACGCCGCCTTCGCCACGGTGACGGGTCTATTCTGGCTCCCGCTCGCCCTGCTCCTCCTCTTCTTCTTCTTTCCGACACCTCACCACCTCACCTCCAAATGTATTCTTCACCACAGTTTCCCGCGCCTCCGCCCGGCTACATGGCTTACGACTACACGCGCACAACGCCTGTGTCTCCCTCTCCGAACACGCACGGCTACTACTCTCCTCGAGCCTCACCCAAGCACCACGCTCGTCGCGCCAGCAACTACGACCCACCAACCTACACCTACTCGCGCGTGCCGCCGCAGTACTACAGCAGTAGCAGCACCTACTCCACTCCGCGCTATGCTTCGCGCGAGTCAACACCGCCACGCGCGTACGAATTTGTAAGTGGCTCCCGTTCACGACAGCGGAGTCGCAGTCACTACAACCCGGAGGGCGCGTCCTGCGACAAGTCTTGCGCCTGCAAGCACTGCCGCTGCGGCGAAAGGAATCGCTCGGCTCGTTCGCAGACCTACCGCAAGGTGGTCATTGAAAACGGTTATGACGACGAATACGCCTACCGCGAAAGTCCGCCGCCGCCGTACGAACCGTACCACAGCTATCCGTACAAAAACACTTACGAAAAGGACTATCCCCAGGTTCCAGACAACACAGAGACCGAGGCTGCTCGTCCGCGCGCTCGCCGTTCGTCACACGCAGCTCGCCCTGCTGCCACCCCGACACCCAAGCGCCCTTCGACGGCAAAAGCGCCAACCAAGGCAACCGACGACGACGCGCGTCGCGCGGGCATTCCGGCTGGCTACTCGTTCAAGAATTGGGACCCGACCGAAGAGCCAATCCTACTTCTCGGAAGTGTCTTCGACGCCAACTCCCTCGGCAAATGGATCTATGACTGGACTGTCTTCCACCACGGACCGGCGACACCGATGTCCGAAATCGCCGGCGAGCTGTGGCTGTTGCTCATCCAATTGGCGGGCAAGGTCAAGCGGGCTGAAGACGTCATGACCAAGATCCGTAAGCAAGAGAGCAGGGAGCTTGTGGAGGACTTTTTGGAAAGTGGCGAACGGCTCTGGGTCCGGTTCAGCAAGCTCCTCAAGGTGTGCGAGGATTACATGTGGAAGGCGGCCAAGCGTGAGGCGGGCGACAAGAAGCCCGTCTCTATGGGCAAGAACAGCGGCTGCGAGTTTGTCGACACCATCTTCGGACGCGACAGGGAGCTGGAGAGGACGGAAAAGCTCATGACAGCCATGCGCCTCTGGAGCATGCGCTTCGATGCCAACTGCGACGACATCCTCCGGTACCCTACTGCCTAGACGCCCGCGGCTGAGTAAGAGTTGTATGACTCACACGGTGGATTTTCTACATCATCTTCCCTTTTCTTATGCTCATTGGCTTTTGCGGAGATACCACTTTTGCGATCCTATTGATTTCCTAGTCTAATGTAATACCAGGCTCGGGTTTCTTTTCTTTTCTTTTCCTTTCTCAAGGCTGTACACTATCAGATGCATTTGGGTGGCGGGCTTCAGGCAGGCATTCACGGAGGCGCTTCTCGATTACCATTTGGTGCGTCTTTCGAGTCATCTCGTTCAAGCGATCAAGGGTTTCTCTGACGGCTACAAAAGTTGGATATACCACCTCATTCGTTGCTCTACCTTTTCTTCTCTCTTATTCTTAGAATTAGCAAGACTCATAATCGCGCAAGCGGCTTAGACTCGATTCCATCCACTGGCGTACCTCGTGATGACGTCCTGTCGCAGATGCTGGCGCCTGCGATGACATTGAGCGCAGGCATTGGTGGTGGTTGGGTTTTTTGCTTCGACGTCTGAACACGGACCACGTCAAGAGCACACACACGAAACCTGCCGAACCAGAGGCGGCCGTCAGCCACACCTTACAGCGCAACACGGCTTGCACAGCGCACAGGGCTTCTCTCAGCTCCCGCGATGCTGCTGCCCCCAGCCCTTTTCCCCAATAGTCCCAAAAGAAGCAATGCTCGACAGGCAACCGTTTTCGCATCCTCGCACAAAGCGGTCCCTCGCAGGGGAACCTGAAGGGGTGTATCCCAGCAGGGTGCCGTGCCACTGGTGGCCCCACCCGCAAGCGGTTATTGGCGCAGCCTACTGTTATGTTGTTGTCTCAGCTGCGGCGAGTAGGGGGGGGAAAAATCAAAAAAAAGGTACCGCAAGGTAGCAAAAGCGGTGATGCGGGTTTTCATCATTATACAATCCAGGGGCACAACAACACAAGGCACGACTTTTCTGGGTCCGTTACGCACGCAGCCGCCCGCCCGCCCGCCCGCCCGCCCGCCACCGCATCAGCTTTGGGTAAAGTACCGGCCGGAGGGCTTTTTTTTCAACGCAATAACACGATAGCGATGCACGGCTGCATCATAGGTACATATTCGGCCCTGTAATAAAGCAAAACACCGGCGATGGGCCGCAAAAGCCGATGTCCACTCTCCGCGCGGTTCCCAGACACCTGGTGCTCGCTACGCTTTCCTTTCTTTTCTCACCACTTCATCCGCCTTTTACAGATAGTCGGCTGGTGTTTTGGGTGGCACCCGGAGATACCGCCCCGCCCGCCCGTCAACCGTCCAATTCGATGCCGTTTCCGCTTGGTTTTGTTTTAGGGCATCATCGCGAATCGCTTCTTTTCTCGTCGACGGATCGAAAAATTGCGGGGAAAAAAGCGCAAAAACGGGATCAGCACTGGCCGCCGATCTGGGGCAGCGCCGCGTCGCGCCGAACAGGTACGCTCCGCGTTCGCTTGCAGGGAAGGTGGGAAGGAAGTACCAGGGGAGCGGACCGAATGTCGCGCAAAAGAACAAAAAGAGAGAGACGGACAGCCGCGCTTGCTGAAGGTCGTACATAACACTCCACTCTTTCTCACCCTCGCTGTCTACCTACTCCAATCTCCGGCGCACATAGCCGATGACGATTTATTCTGCCATGTGCCTCTCTTCAACGCCTTTTTTGCCGCGGAACGCCGCTGCCCGTTGCGCCGCCGCCGCCGCCGCCGCCGACGTGTGGGGGAAACGCTGTCGGTCTGAGAAAGGTCAGCTGCCTACCTCTTCTCTCCATCCACTCTCTTCTCCGCTCTGGCACGCAATGCGGCGCAGATAGGTAGCGGCGTTGGCCGATGGCCAGGCAGAAAACGTGACAATGAGGGGTAGTACACGAGAGTGACATGTTGCGCCATTAATTGGAAGGGCGATAGGTTCTCTCCCTTCGCCGCCGCAACAGCTGATTGATCACGAATCATTATTTGGCGCAACGGCCGGCGACGCCGCATCACACGCGTGCTTGAAACTTGTGCATTGCCTTTCGGATGCGCGGCCGAGGAGGAGACGAGCTCGTGCTCGGGAATGCAAGATGGGCGCACGCGCGGTTGGAATGGAGGCTAGACGGCGGACGTGAAGAATGTCACGGAATGCAGCCGCATGGGCGCCGGCAGCACGGTGATAGGCAGTCGGCACTCGCATGAGTCGGCCTGCCATTCGTCGCTTTCTTCCGTTTCTAGCCAGGAAGTCGTCGCTTTGCAATTTTTCTTTTTCTTTTTCTACGTAGTTCGATCGAGATGCTCGTCCATGTGATCTCAGTCCTTTGCTCTCTCTGTCTACGCGCTGCGTTCTTTAGTACCATTCCTCGCACTCAGCCTATCCCAATGCCCTCTTCTCAACGCCATTGCTGCCCGCCTAGAACCAATGCACACCATCACCACCACCACCCTCTCCATCAAACAACCCGTCCCCGTCTAACCGCCCGGCAGAAGCAACGTGAACCACACCGGAGCCCTCCGACGACCATCACGTTCTCTCTAACCCCTCAAGCCACCACCACCACCATCCCAACACCCCTCCACAGACACACACACACACAGAGCCTGGAACCCGGCCGCAAAGCGTAAATCGCACCGCGCCGCGACCCGATACCACGGGTCTCCCAGAAACCCACACATTTTGTTCAGCTAACTGAGCACGACATGTGTGTGTTTTGTGTAGCAGCGGCACGCACGCCCCGAAAAACCAAAGAGAGCTCGTGCTGTACGTGCACCCCACCCCTGTTTGCATTCCTATCCTCGGCCGCCCCACGCCATTGGGTCAAAGGTCCCCACTGGCATGCGGCCTCTGCTTTGCACGTTCTCCCTCGGGCTCAACTGAGTGAGGCTCCCATTTGCGGGTGAAGAAAGGGTTTTCTTCAAGGGATGAGCACAAAAAACCAGATGACCTTGGTATTATCATCAAAGTTTTGCATGCCATCTCGCTCCAAGCATGTGCCTCCCCCAATCATACCGCTTTCCCCCATTTCCACCCGGCAGATTCCCATCCGCACTGCCGCCCGTAAGCCGAGCCAGACGGGCGGCCGCTTTCGTGGCCCAGCCGAAACGAGGCGGGTGGCACCGGGGGGGTTCACAGCGCCATGCATTCCTCACCCCCAACATCCGGGCCGCTGTGATTGGTGCTGAAGGGGACAAGGCTGTCTTTTTTGGCGGCGCGGCGCGGCGGGGCGGTCGCGTATGCGGTCAGCTTTTCCTCCTCGCCCATCACACACACACGCAGACATAACGAAAGAGGGCAGGGCGATTGACTGTGCGGCGCTTTATGGTGTGGGAGCTCTGACTTTTGCGATTTGCCAGTTGCGGGCTTACCATATCGCCTTGCAGCTTTCGCACGCGCATGCGCAACTGCACGCTGTGTATAGATAGATAGGTGGGTAGATAGCAAGTATAGAAACGCTGTTGCCTTGCCTGGGAACGCCTGCTTACTTTCTTTTTTCTGGAATACACATGTAGTGTGACGGACCCCCCCTTTTTTTTTCCCGGGCGCTTAGGTAGGTGGGATGCTTCTTTAGCCCGAGCGGAGGTTAGCTGTTCAGTAGCTGTGCGACCGACAATTAATAGCGGCGCGGTTGGGGGCCGGAGCAGATGCGAAAGAAGGGAAGAAGCTGGCTATGAATAGTAGAGCTGGTGGAGGGAGGATGGTTACTTACCCCGCTGCAGCGGTTATTTGTAGGGATGAGAGGTGGGGTGGTGCAGATGTCATGCGTGAGGTTTGACTGGCTGGGCCGCTTTGCGTGTGCCGCTGCTGCGGGGAGCACGTGAAGGGCAGGGGTTGTGCGGCGGTTGGGGCTGAAGGGCTGAAAAGGCTTGGCGATGAGCGAGGGTGTGGTGTTTCTCTTTTTGATTATGCGCGGTGGAGCTGATGGTGGGGTTGAGCGTGGGGGCTGGGTCAGGGATAGGAGATGTCGGCGCTTAGGCGTGAGATGGTGGCTGCAGACGGTGATGCAGTTTCTGGCTCCGGTTGTGGGTGTGGGTCTGTGTGCGCCTTGGAGGGCGCTGGTTTGGAGTTTTGGAGAGATGTCGAAGTGTGGCGGTGCGTGTGGATCTGGACAGAGCTTGGCAGATAGGCGTGGAAGTACCGGTACATACACCTTACTATGGAGTGGTTAGATTTGTCATACATTGGGTCACCTTTCCAAGAACCTCTTCAAGTAATGCAGACCACAAGATTGTTGTCCATCCAGCTCATAGATAGCAGAAGGTGGGCTCTGGTGTGAGAAAACGTCCATCCAGACAGGCTTCCCAGCCAGGAAGCATCTTACAGTAGGCTCGCCTTCCACTAATCATATCGAGGAGCTGTCGAGACGGAGATGTGTGAAGACTCTCCGTTACTGCAAATTCACACTCTTCTACACATCCGTCCCACATTCACTCTGGACGACTTCTATTTTGTAGTCTACGTCACATCACTGCCACCAAGAGCACCGTCTCCGCAGTAATAGCTACCAAAAAAGGATACACCGTATGTTGATACCCTATGCCGTCCCCCCTTCCTCGGTTACAGAGGGCGGCTCATTAGCCACCGTTTCACTGTTCGACTGCACAACTCTGGGGCAAAATTTGCGTAGACCACCTGGGTATCATCAAGCTCAGTGAATGTGGCACTTGGTATCAACACGGAGTCAAAGAGAGCAAACTGGAATGAGTGACGACAAAGAAGACAAGCAGGCAAACACTACCACCTTCACTCTTCATGAATACACGCACAGTGCAACATGACCGCTGCTCGCAGCTGACTATCTTGGGAACAGGACCCTAGAAAACGCTTACACCACCGCGGAAGTCAACAGGTCTCACCTACAACCCGTAAGCTCTCGGGGCCGACCAGTGTCAGATGAGCCATAATGGTGAGACGGGCGAGGGGGCTCCCAATGGCGAGTGCTGTTGAAGTGAAGTGCACACGCTTCAGGCTACAGTCAAACACACCAGAGCGACAGAGGGTAACAACTGGCGAGGCCGACCTTGCTATACGCAGCATGACGTCGCGATGCAGACCCTCTTGTAGTCCTGGTGGCTGAGTGGTTTGGGGGAGCCACTCAATCGACGGCGTTGAGAAACACCAGCCGAGCAGCCTGGCCCCGGTTCGAGTTCGAAACCAAACATTCTACCAGTGAGGATGCTACTACCTACCTACTACTGCCGCACACACACGGCCAAAAAAGTAGGGGGGAAAAGAGCAAAACTATATGACTACGGGACTCCGCACCCTCCCGAGGGAGGATCTCATTTAAGGGTTGACCGCAGTTATATAGAACAGACTAATAGGCACAGTCGGTTTTGACGTAGCTCGAACCCCGGACCTCGAGGGGTCGCCTCAGCCTAAATCTAGCGCAACGACTAAGTGCCGTTTACCACTGGACCTCATCAGCTTCAGCTGGCTATAATAAGGGCTTCACTTTGGATCTTTATATACCCATGATACCCAAACCCAGCAATCGACACTTGGCCACTTGCCAGCCTTTAGCAACGCGTCACCCGTATGTAGGCTTTTGTCTGGGCACATATGCGCGTGAAGTTGTAGGTAGATTCCGGGGAGCGCCACCAGTCCAACGTGCAGTATCTTTTTACCTTTTTTTATTAGCCGCTTCTCTCTCTCTCTCTCTCTCTCTCTCTCTCTCTCTCTCTCTATCTATATGTACTCTTCTCACATGAAGGTCCGACCTTCCCTCTATCCGCCCCACAGGCTCGAAGGTTGTTGAACACAGGGTGACCTTCACCTCGTTTGCATGCGCTCGGCCGACATCACTGATGCTTGGCGGCAACCGGATCGATAGTGATCTTCGGCACGTAAATGTTTCCTTGATGGACACGCTGCCGTCGGTGGGAACCAGGCAGAGTGTCTCGTACGGAGTGGAGGGATGCAGGGTTGGCGTAGTTCATGCGCGTCCGGACGGAAGCTTCAGCTCCACATGCGTTGGCTGCGACAGAAGCAATGCAGAACAGGTGCTGAATGCCAGGAGTAGACGTTGCGTCCTAGTAGGCGGGTGGTGGAAGTAAGCGATGTGACTAACCCAATCCGGAAATTTCTCTTCGATGAGTGCAGAACGGGCGGTACCCCTGGTAACAACCCAGCACCTCAGGACTCTCAGCACTTTAAGGTCCAGTCACAGAGAACCTCCAGAGCGCTCTTAGCGCTCGACCAACAAACACAGGCAGCTTCATGCTCAGTTCACAACATATTCGGCAGTGCAGCGACGTTTTGAACAGTTCAATGTATTTGCTCTCTCCCGCGATATATTCGATCAACAGTTTTACTTATTTACATGAAGCGAGAACAACCAACAGCCTGGCCAAGAAAGCAGGCCAGGACAGGCTCTCAGAAGAAGTCAGAAGCACATCTCTCGGGGGGTTCCCCCCAAAACGTCTAAATCTCATCACTCTTACTCATTCCCACTCCCTCTACACCCTCACAGTGCTCATTTAAGCACTGATACATTGGGCATAGTAGGAGTTCCACTCCTTGCAGGTCAGGCCCTCGGCGCACTCGGTGGCGCCCTGGTAGTTGGAGCCGCCGCATTGGCCGAAACGCTGCACGGAGCCGCTGGAAGAGCCGGCGCCGGGGGTGGAGACGGGAGTGGCGACCGGGGTGGCGGCAGCGCCGCTGGGAGCAGCGGGGGCAGAGAAGAGGGGGGTGGCGGCGGCGGACGGGGCGACGGCGACAGGGGTGGAGATGACCTGGGGCGTGGCGACGGCGGCGGGGGTGGACAGGACGGCCTCGGCGGCGGAGACGGCGCTGGTGGCGGCGGCAACGGCGGAGCTGGCGGCGGAGCTGACGGCGGAGCTGATGGTGGAGTCGGACGAGTCGGCGGCGCTCTCGGGCCAGACGGCGGGGCCGGGCATGGTGTAGTTGGTGGGGATGGGGTAGTAGATGTTGATCATGAGGCCGGGCTCCTCGCCCGTGTAGACGCCGGGGATGGCGACGGTCGGGGAGGGGCTGCCGGCGCCGGAGCCGGTGACCTTGATCTGGGCGCACGAGATGTAGAACTGGGCGCCGCCCTCGGTCGAGGCGCCGTGGAGGCCGACCTGCTCGACGCGGAGGAGGTACTCGCCCGCGGGCGTCTCCTCGGCGAGCGGGAAGGTGAAGTTGGTCAGGCCGTTGCTGGCCCACTGCAGACCCTCGGAGGTGATCTCGCCGGGGCCCATCTCGTAGACCTTGAACCAGTCGCCGGAACCGTCGTACGAGGCGGCGGTGTCGGTGGCCTTGGACATGTAGACCTGGAGGGGGCCGGGGTGGCCGATGGCCGAGTCGAGAGCGAAACCAACCTCGGAGCCGGCGGCAACCTCGTAGGTCTTGGTGGTGCTGCCCGAGGCGAGGCCACCGACGTTGCAGCGGAGGTCGTTGGAGGTCACATCGGTGACGGGAGAGTTGGAGTTGGTGTTCTGGCGAACGTACTCGTAGGGCTCCGCGTCGATGACGGAGCCGTCAACGACGAGCTTGTTGAAGCAGTAGTGGGCCGAGATGCTCGGGACCAGGGCGGCGACGGCCGCGACAGTGCTGAGAGTGAACTGCATCTTGAAGGATTGTTTGTGTTGATGGTTGATCGAAGGAAGGCTGTGACTGAGAGAATGTAACCACCTGGGTTGAAAGATAGGACGAATGCAAAGCAATCAAAAAGAGTGACGCACAGCGATCACGCGGGAGTATAGAGAGAGAACGTTGAAGAGCTGAATGGCTGAAGAGAGAAACATGTTGGTGGCCGTGAGGGGACGTTATTATATGGCTCTAGAGGAGTGGGCCGGCAGCGGTACACCGCAGCTCGGGATGCGTCGCCAAGTTTCATGCCGTGTCGGTTAGCAGTGCACGCGGAAATTAATGGGCAAAAGTCGAAGCGGGATCACTGGTGGAGTAGGGCTGCCGTCCCGAAGCGGAAGTGCGTGATGGGCGACCGGGGTGGTCAGGGGTTTCAGCCAATCACAGCCCGCCTCGCCTACAAAGCGCCCCCGTCGACGTTTCACTTTCACGACGCAAACAACACAGCTGTTTCAAACAAACCGACTGCTTTCTCCACCAATAACGCCGACAACGCTGCCGCTTCTCGACCGCCGCACGCTGTCGTTGCCTGCCATTTTTGCAACATCGCTGAGTGGGTGAGTGAGCGAGTAAGTGACTCGGGTGCTAAATCCCCCGTTCATGCTATGCTGCATCTATAGGGCGACACCTCTATAGCAATTCCATCTCAAAGCTGCCGATCGCGCTTCCAGGAGCCTCGGACGCAGCCGAGCGCCCGACTGCACTCCTTCGGCCTCCTTTCTCACTTCCTCAGTCGTATCCGTTCTCCACACCCACCTCGCACGCGGCAACGATCAACCCTTCCCAGCGCGTCCGTGTGCCACCGCTGACCTGATCAGGTCCCTTGCCGAAACGCCCGAAAGAAACAACACCGCCCAGAATCTTCGGCACTCGACTCCAACATCCTGGTCAAACGCCTAGACTGCCTCCTGTTTCCCGACCCTCGGGTCTGCTTGCGCGGGAAAAATGGAAGCCCTCTCCCACCAAGACCCCTCTTGCCGCCCCCGTTCCCTCTGTTTGTCCCGCGTGAATAGAACGCATGAAGCGCTGGATCCATCAGGAGGCCCGTCTTGATAACCGCCCGGAAGGACTCGGAAAGGCTTGGCCCTGGATATACGTCACCTTTCGCCGTGTTTCCCTCTCTCACGGCCCCGCCGTTGCGAGCATCCTGTTCTATTTTTTATTTCTTCTTCATGCGTCCCACATTCACCATTTCCCCCCATATTGCTCGTCGGAGAACCTGTCAACCTTCTTCTAAAGTGGATTTCATTCCTTCGCCTCCGCGCCGAGATACGGGCTTGATCCGTTGATCTATCCACTTCTCCCAAAGATCGGGGCTTACAAAGATGCGTTGCTGTCACCGTGCTTTGCTGCCGAAGATGCCGAAGCAAAGCGGTTCTTCTCTATGCACGGTAGGTATGGTAGGACGTAGGCTTCCTCCCGTCGCTAGGAGTTGCATTACCCTCGGTCTCGTAGCTGTAAGTACCACAGACATCACGTAGGTCAGTATACAAATCCATTTCCACTTTGCCTCTTTCTTCTCCGGCCTTCCATTCCCCGCCACGGAAAAGTCTTTCGCAATTTCGTTTCGACTACAAGTCCACTCGGCGTTTTTTGACAAGAGCGTATAGGGAATCGCGTAAGGCCCTCTACTCACGGCCCGTGAAGAGACGCACGAGCGAAAATGGCACGCCGAAGCGCCTCTACCCGCCCAGCCACAATGTACTTTATTTTCTTCATCGGCAGCCTCTTACTGTCGGCATTTACCGGAGAAAAGAGGTCACTGCCTGCCGGGCATCCTGCGTGCGAGAGAGTTGGTTGTTACTTACGCGCCTGAGACTTCATGGTGCAGTTCACCTTCACTAGTGAAAGGACACCCACCCAAATCCTCGCCCGGTATGTAATGTATTTAGTCACCTGCGCGCGATTGCGTTCGATATAACCTTCAATGCCCACTGCTCCCGAGCTCCCGCAATCCCAGGCATCCCGCTGGACCACCGGACCATCGGCCCGTCGGACTTAACCTAACCTCTCTCCTGCACACCACTCCCCTCGCAAGGAAACAGAAAGAACGTCTGCAATTCAAAAGAACTAGTTGCTCAATTCTACGACCAAATGAATAGAAAACGTCGAAACTCCAAAACGAGCCTCATCACAGCCGCCGTAGAAACTCCACCAAAGAAAGAAAAAGAAAAAGAAGCGTGAGCCACCATATCACCTGGTCCAGCCCTTCATCCCTTCCAAAAACATCCCACTGAAACCACTCACTCCGATTTGTCCCCCTCACCTCCAAATCCTCCATCCTCGGTCGTAAAATACGCGAGCGGCCTGACATAGTAGTCGTGCGTGCCGCAGTAGCACCAACGTTTCCTTGAGCCTGGTGCGCCGATAGCCACTTCTTCCGCCGCTGCCGCGGCCGTGTTTTCGGTCGTGCTTGCGCGACTGCCGGTGGAGGAGTTCGCGTGCGTGCTGCTTGCTGACGGCGGCGGCGGCGGTGGGGCTGACCATCGTGCGGCGTCGCCGCGCGAGGGGGCTGCAGCGCTGGTACAGCGGCGAAGGACGATACCAGCAGTCGGTAGAGGCGGTGGCGGCGAGTCTCGAGTTTCTGCATCGGTCGTGGGCGGCGAGGGCGCTGCTGCTGACCATCGAGCGGCGTCTTTGTTGCGCGAGGTTTGGCGAGCTGGTGGTGATTGGCGTTAGTCGTCGGGGGGCTTTTTTGGTCTTGTTTGCGGGCGGCGCTTGCGTACCAGACATGAGGGCCTGTGGCTTCTGAAATCAGGGCAGGGGCAGAATCTGCCCATGGTGGAATTGAATGTGTGGTTGTTGCTGACGGTAAAGATGGCACTGGATGGTACTTGATGGTAACGATGCGAGAACTATGAGTTTGTACGGATGAAGGTGTGAGCTGGTAAGAGATGGAGTGGAAGAGTGGCACCCTTCGAGCCCAGCGTGCTTGCCTTTCTTCAGTCGTCACTTCCTCAGCATGATGCGGCAGTTGCGTCGTCTCCAGCGGTTTCGTGCATTCGTGCCTTCCTCCGTCCTTCACTGGAGGAGTAACATCCCATGGTGATTATGGTAATTGTGTTGTCCAATGCCATGACTTCCGACGGAATAGCCTCAGCGAAGTAGGCGCTGATATTGTGGAACGCAGCTCGAGATAGGTCAAAATTACCTCCCAGCATTAGGTCAGACCTCTCGATGCCTGATGTCCACTAGCTGATGCATTCAACTGGCGTAATCGTGCGAGGGACCAAATCTATTTGAGAAACCAACATCAGGAAGGAACTATCTCCCCATTCCCAATGGCCTGGCCTAGTCCAGTATACCTCCACCTGCCGATATACGCAGGAGTCGCACCCTCTCCCCCGTTGCTCGTTGCATATGCGCCCACCAGCGTACCTGTGAACCGTCCAGTATCGCCGCTCAAAAGAGTAGCCGGCGCATACGAAATGACCCGCACCGGCTCAGACCCATCCGCCGGCCCAGCAGAAAAGGCATAAAGCGTCTCATCCACCGCCCGAATCTCCAACCGCACCGCCTTGCCCTGGCCCCGCCACCTCTGCGGCACCGCCAACACAACCTCCTCAGGCACCACGTCCGCGTTCCCGCTCCCCTCCACACGAAACCTGATACTCGGCACCAGCGCCCCCGACCCATTCGCCGCCGGCAGCACCACAACCCCCAGATCCACGTGCTGGTCCTGCGTCAAAAACGCCGTCACGCCCGCCTCCTCGCCCTCAACCCCCGCCTCAAACTCAAACTCGACATCCACCCCAAACGCAAACAGCGTATCCGTCTGCTTCCTCGCCACCAGCCCCAACCCGCCCGTATAGTTCGCGCCCGCCGTCAAATTCACCCGCTCCGGCACGATCCGCAGCCGCCCGGGCGCCTCAGCCGGACTGACCACAAACGCGCCCTCGGACGGGAAGCGCCAGTGCAAAAAGTGCCCCGGCAGGGCCTCCCCCTCCCCAAAATCCACAACGTCCGGATCCCCCAGGAACGAGCCGTCCCCAGCAATCTCGCGCGTCGGTGGCGGCAGCGGCCAGCCGCTCATCCGGCCCCGCACGGGCTGCAGGACCGGCCACTGGCCCTCCGCCCACGTCGCCGGGAAGAGCACCGTCTCGCGGCCCATGGGGTAGTTGCGCCACGCGGGCCCCGAGCGCGTCGACAAGGCGACGCCCCACCACTGGCCCTCGGCGTCGGGGAAGAGGTCGGCGTGGCCGACGGTTTGGAAGTAGTTGTCGGAGTTGCGGTTGGTGAGGATGGGGTTGTCTGGGTAGCTCTGGTAGGGGCCGGAGACGGTGGGGGCGCGGGCGATGGTTTCGCTGTGGCCGAGCTCGGTGCCGCCCTCGGCGATCATGAGGTAGTAGTGGCCGTCTTTTTTGTAGATGTGGGGGCCTTCGGGGCTGGCGCCGCCGGTGCCGTTCCAGATGGTGGCCGGGGTGGTGGTGGCGCCGGTGGTGAGGTTGATGGCTGATTGCGTGATGCCGGCGTAGGTGATGTAGGCTTGGCCCGAGACGTCGTCGTCCCAGAAGAGGTCGGCGTCGATGCTGTCGGGCGTGAAGCGGACGGGATCGGACCAGGCGGCGGAGGAGAAGGGGTCGGTGGTGGTGAAGATGAGGCCGTGGAGGGGGACGGTGACGACGACGTTGTAGAAGACGCCGTTGCGGTATCGAAGCGTGGGCGCGTAGACGCCGGCTTGCTGGTCCGTCGAGGTGCCGAGCTCGGGGTATTGGCTGGGCCGGTTGAAGGCGCTGCTGATGTGCTTCCAGTTTATGAGGTCTTTGCTGGCGTAGATGGGGAGGCCGGGGAAGGCGAGGAAGGTTGAGACGGTGCAGAAGAAGGTGTTGTCGTACTCAGGGACGAAGACGCAGGAGGGATCTGAATTCCAGCCTGGGAATATTGGGTTTGTGTATGTTGAATTGGCTGGTGTGAGGGGAGCTGCTGAGCCAGGGGCAACCAATGCCAGCACTGCAGCCCAGACCGCGGATGTGAATAGCATTTTTGCGGCAATGGTTCTTGCAAGCTAGGTAGAGGCTCAATTGACACAGAGCTGCTGTTAAATACTGTGGTAGCAGGGGAAAGTAGTTATTAACGCAACCCCAAGTGGAGGTGATCTGACGGCTCGTTCACTCCGTAAAATACGTGATTTGGTCAGTTTACCATTGTCCTGCAGTACTACGTCACAAACTCCGGCGGGCTGTTGCCGAGCCTGGGGTTTAGGCTAATAATGCTGCATGCAGTGATGATGATCATGAAGCTCACAGAGAGAGGGGTTCCAAGGCCGAAGGCTAAAAGTGAGGATCGAGAATCTTTGGAAACGGGGTTTTGGGCTTGTTCTATTGATATGATAGGTCGAAGTAGGATTGTTACACTGAAGAAAATTAGTCTTCGGCCCTGGAACCCCTCTGTATGGCCAAGTCGTTCATGCACATATTTCCCCGCATTTTGGTTTACCTGTCAAGGCCGGGTCGTCCTTCTCTTCTTTTGGTGCATAGTGGAAATGCACGGGTGACGGGTGAGAATGGTGCGTATTATAAGTTATACTTATAGACTCCGGCGGTTCGATCGAGCTGAAGGGTCGCTGCAGTAAACCCTATGGAAATGAAAGATCAACGTGAAAATACGTATTCATGCTTATTTCAAGCTACGCTTTGGTATCATGTATCGTCTATACTCTTTTCTTCATAACCATCCTCTTCAAAAAGTTGCTCTTCGTCCCACCTATCCTCTCGTTTGCCCCGTCATTCAGCGTTTGCTCAACGCCACTACCAGACTCTGTCTTTTCTGCAGCCAAGCGCTCCATATCACCAATCTTCCAGGCCCTCAGCATCCACATACACACTGCAGCTCCCACGTACATGAAGCCGGTGAAGATTTGGGCGCCGAGGTAGTTGCCGCCATTGCTGGCCGTGATTTGCAGCGCAATAGCCTCTGAGAAGGTCGTGGGCAGAACAAGCACCATCCAAGTGATGGAGAGAGCCGAGGGCAGGTCTGCGATGCCAACAGCCTCGGTAGTAACTGGCGCGACAACAGCCCAGTACGTGCCAGCAACCATGCCGACGACGAGGGAGAAGAATATCATGACGCCAAAAGATTTGGCGAATACCCAGATGACGAGCGAAAAGAGGCCGGCGAGGAAGGTCATGGAGGCTGCCATGTTCATGCGGCCAACGCTGTCGCTGAAGTAACCAATCGGTGGTCGGCCCAGCGCTTGCCCGAGGTTGAGCACCGCCCCGATAACGGAGCCCTGGTGGGCCGAAAGTCCGATGCCGGATTGGGCGTAGTTTGGGAGCGAGAACAGCAGGACAATGTAGCCCAGCATGCTGAGGAACCCGAAGCCCATGAGCAGCAGGAACTCGGGACGGCGGAAGAGGCGGTAGTCGAAGGCGAGCTGCGACGAGCCAATCTTCTTGTTGCGATCCTTGACCAGCAGGGCGCAGATGGTGTTGACGGTGAAGGCGCAGATGCCCAGGATGCGGAACGCCCAGGCCAGGCTGATGCGCTGGATCATGGCATTGGTGGCGAGCGAATACATCAATCCACCTAGTCCAGAGCCTGAGGCGGTGATGCCGTTGGCAAAACTGCGCTTGGTTGTGAACCACTGTGGCACCACGCCCACCGAACCCACAAACAGGAAACCCATGCCCCATCCAAAGCACACGCCTTGGCTCAGGAAGAGCTGCCATATCTCCTTTGCAAATGACGCACCAATGAGGGAGAGAGTCTCAAAGAAGACACCAACGAGCAGAGTTACACGAGTCCCGAAGCGACGAGTGATCATGGTGGCCACAGGGGCGACGAAGAGGGCTTGCGAGATGGAGAGACCGCCGACAAAGGCAAAGTCGAGTCGGGTTGCGCCAGGAAAGACATTGTTGGATAGGTAGTGGGCGAGGAATACGCCGTAGCTCTGGAGACATGGTGAGCATGTGAGAGTAGCAATCCACGCAGCGAATCACTTACGCTGTTCAAACCCCATGTATGAGCATTGATCCAGAAGGTCGCAGCGCAACAGACCCACCCGTAGCCTCCATTGGGGGGGACGTCTGCTATGGTCTCAGTAGGGCGCGTGGGAGGCGAGGGCGGGATCCCATCCACGTTCTTCTCCGGCTCGTCCAGCGTCTTCTCCGGTTCATCATTCCTCTCTGACATGGATGCAATCGAAGGGTCGCGGGTTCGCGACAGCTCGTCTGAGACGGGCACGGCAGCCATGCTGAATGAAGGGGCGTGAGAAGTCCATGATGGCGATGACGGAGGAGCGATCTTTTAGTCAACGGGTGCCTTTGAGGGGCTCGGCAATAAGAGAGGTAGTGCCGCTTTTCCGCCGGCGGCCAGTCATCACGGGGATCGCCAATTGATCCTCCCGCTGACCCCACACTATCCAAGAGCGGCACCGTTTGGGTGTTGCATCACGGGCGCGTTGGACGAGGGGAGCGAAGGATGTTGGCCGACAGCAGGGCGCACTGCGGCTGAAAATAAAGCGGCGGAATGGGCGGAAGCTTGGTGAACTGGGGGCCTGGAAGTCCAGGCTGGGTTGGGCGGCGGGTATGCAGGTGCTTGGTTGCTGAGACGACCCCAGCACAAACACCAGCTCATCGCCTTGGCACCCACCTATCGTCACTATCGTCGTCCCCAGTTTCCCACCCTCCACGTATCCCTCCATTCGTTCGCTTGACCGCTCCAATAATCCCCCTCCTCCCCCGACTTTTCCTCGCCCACATCTCCAGCACCTATCAGTCACGCCGCCTCCCCAGCCATCTCGTACCACCCACACGCCTGAAAACTTCGCTCGGCATTCCGACCAAGCCTGCCCAGCATGCTCTCGCGACAGCGCAGCAAGGACAAGGGCAGCAACATACCCGGTCCCTCGTTTATGAACAACGAGCAAGTCGGTCAGTACTGCCCATCTCCGCTCCGTCGGCACCCGTGTGCCAACCTCAGGTCCAACAGGAAATTTTCTGCAGCAAATCCGCAACAACCGTCCCGCCCGGCCAAATGGTTCACGACCGCTGCCTCCCTCGACGATAGGCTCCGTCCGCTCCAGAGCGAATGGCACCGCCACTCCTGAACCTCAAGAACCGCCGACTTTGACGCCGCCTCGCTCCCAACCACCCAGAAGCACCAGCGCCCTCTCACACCGCGATATGTTCAACTCCCCTATTGGCAGCGCTAAGGGCTCGCTGCGTGAGAGGCTGGCACCGCGCGCCTCGTCCAGTCTGGGCCGGCCGCTGGTCCGAGACCCCTTTGCGCGTTCGTCGTCACGAATTTCTGAACACGTCCCGGCCCAGGATCCCGCTACCATTGAGCGCTCGAGTTCCAGGACGTCGACACGCTCCACAAGTGGCGAGCAGCGGCGGTCATACAGAGAAAGCGGAGCGCGGTGGATGGAACGGCAGGAGGCACAGTCGCTCAGAAAGGCACTCGAGGACATGGACGGCCAGGAGGATCAGAAGATCTTCGCCGACGCGCAGGATGAGGCGGCCGCACTGGTCTGGAAGCATCAGAACCCCAAGGCTGCCGAGCGGAACCCGGCTGCGCCTTATGAGTACACGGCCCATTTGAAGAAGGGGAGCCATGCCCGAGCTCAGAGCTATGACGTCCCCTCGCCTCTGTCTAGCGCGAGCGGTCGCAACAGCTCGCTCAGCAGCCACGGCTCCAGCTCCTCATCCGTCAAGTTGCGCAACACCGTGATCGCCGAAATCGACGAGAAGCCCAAGTCCAAAAAGGAAATGGCCACCCAGAAGCGCGCATCCGCCGAGATGGCCCCGTTGTCTCCCGTCAAGACACATGTCTCGTTCGAGCTCCCCCACTCCAGTCGTCGAAGCAGCAGCGGTTCTAAGAGAAAAAATAGTGGCAGCCTGTTTCAAAACCCCAATGACAAGATCTATGAGGAGCCCGAGGAGCCCAGTCTCCCTCCGCCCACGGAGCAGAAACCTCCGCCTACCTCGCCCTCGAGACTGCCCATCCACACCCGCAGGAACCCCTTTTCGCGCGTCCAGATGGGCCGCGACGTGCTGAATCGGACAAGCACCGACCCGACGTCCGTCTCGAGAAAGTTCGACAGATTCGAGATTTACAGAAACACACCTACTCAGTCGCGCAACCCAGGTTACACGTCGAATGAGAATGCGCCCGCCACCCCAACAACACCCAATACTCCTGCCGAGACCTCGCCGCAAGAGTCTCCAGTCAAGATGAAGGACGGTAAGGAGATTCGCACTGATGACATCCGCGCAGCTACCAGCATGAAGATCAAGGACAGGAGTGCAAAGCTGCCCACTCCGACCATGGTCAGCGACAGCCCTGGCCGGCCCATTGTCAGCTTCCAGTCGGCCTACAAGCCCAAGGAAATCGAGCTCAAGGAAGAGCAGTCGAGAGCTCTCCCTGAGGCTCCATCTTCTCATCCCAAGTCCTACCCACCGAGCCCACCCAAGACGTCAAGTGTTCCGGTGGTCCCCACCATCAACATGCCCGATGCTCCCTTCGGCAAGCCAAAGACGTCCGCAGCGCCCCCGATCCCAGTCATCAACATCCCGGACGAGCCCCCTCGTGCGGCGCCCCGTCGGGGCTCTGCTGCCACCCCACCCATCCCTAGTATCTACGTCCCCGACGCACCCAGCATCAACGTGTCTTCCGCCCCCAGCATCAACGTCTCCTCAGCCCCCTCCATCAGCATCAATAACTCCTCCCCGCGCCCGCTCCCCACCATCAACGCTCCCGCCTCCGCGGGCCACTCGGCCAGGCCTCTGCCAAACCCAAGAGCCGCACCCGGCATCAAAGGCCGCCCCTTGCCCCGGCACACCAGCACCGCGCCCTCGCAGGTGCCGCACACGCACGTGACGCCGACCGGCGGCGCGCGCACGTCGGCGCTGTGCGAGGCCTGCGCGCTGCCCATCGCCGGGCGCACCGTCAGCGCCGCTGGCGCGCGCTTCCACCCGGAGTGCTTCCGGTGCCATCACTGCAGCGAGGCGCTCGAGTGCGTGGCGTTTTACCCGGAGCCCAACGCCAAGCGCGCGGAGCGGGTGGAGCGGATCGCGAGGCGGAGGGATGGCGACGAGGAGGTTGAAGGCGGAGAGGAGGAGGATGGCGACGAGGGGATGCGGTTTTATTGCCATTTGGACTATCACGAGTTTTTCTCGCCGCGGTGCAAGAGCTGCAAGACGCCGATTGAGGGCGAGGTTATCGTGGCGTGTGGGGCGGAGTGGCATGTGGGGCATTTCTTCTGCGCGGAGTGCGGAGATGTGAGTTTTTACGCCCCCTGGGTTGGTGTGGATATTTGCTGACGTTTTGTGTTGTTGCAGCCGTTCGATTCGTCGATGCCGTTTGTGGAGAAGGACGGGTATGCTTGGTGCGTGGGCTGCCACACGAACCGGTATTCGACAAAGTGCAAGAAGTGCAGGAAGCCGGTGACGGATACGGTGCTGAAGGCGCTGGGGTTCGAGTGGCATCCGAACTGCTTTGTGTGCACGGTGAGTTTTTTTGGGATCCCTCCCCCTCTCCTTGGGGAAATGTTGTTTGCGGGGATGAACACAGTGCTAATGGTATGACAGGAGTGCTCTGGCGAGTTCATCGACGGGCGGTACTTCCTCCGCGGTGAGGAAAAGAATCCGGTTTGCGTCAAGTGCGAGGAGGTTAGGTTGAAGGCTTGAAGGGTTTGATTTTTTCTTTTCCTGGGCAACGAAGAAAAGGTTGATGTGACAAATATTCTTTTTTAACGGTGGAGGAGCGTTCGCTTCGGAAGGTCGTGGGTTCATTTTACTCCTATTGGTATTTTTTGGCATTGGCTTCTCTCCTCGTATTTCTATTTTTCTTCCCCTGGGTTCCCTCGCTTTTTCTTATTTCTTCTTTTTGTTGTAATCTTGCATTGCGTTAGTAGTTGCTTTGCTATTCTCTTTCTTGTTCTGTTCTGAGGGCCTCTTTTTTGTACTTTTTCTTTCTCCTGTTGTATAGCGGGCGCTGGTTCTTGGTGTTGGTACTTGATGGTTGGGGGCTGGGGAGTTGAATTTGTTTTTGGGTTTGAATCTTTTTGGGTTCTCTTGAGCATTATCTTTACTGTACGCGTACGGGCATCTGAAAGGGATAATTGACAATGAACTCCTAATCACTTTTTTCACTTTGTTCTGCATGTGCACGTGCGGGCTGTTTGGGTTGTGCGCGCGACTTTGCTTTGGGGGGTGATCTGTTGAGGGTGCTCGTTGTTGCTGGCTTAAATAGCCGTTGTCTTCTGCGCCAGAACGTTCAGTTGCTCGTCAGCGTTGTCTTTGCAATTTGACCGAGCCTTTTTGAAACTAAAATGGCCAAAAAGCATTACTTCGGAGCATTCAGTCAGTCCACAAGCAGTCGACACTCGGCTTCCTACATATTACAGGTCCGACGCCATGGAAATCTACATATGACGCAGAACCCATGATCAGTGCCATCAACATGCAATGTTACTGTTCGGCATCACTTCTTGGTGATGGCGATGGATATCGTATCCTGGGAGTGTTCCGCTGTTTGGGGCTTGCACTGCGGTTGATGCTAAGGCGGACCGGAAAGACGGAAAGCGAAAGTCACGAAAGTGGGGGTGTCAGGCAAACCTCACTGTACATTGTGTTGATTGTGCTGGCGAAATTAGGGGAGAGATGATGCTTTTAAGCCTAAGAAGGGCTGCTGGGAGTGCTCGAATGAGGGTGTCATCTGCCTTCTCTCACGAGAAGATTAGTAACAGGCGACATTGAGAGCGGCAGCCATGAGGTACGACATGCGCAGGGTAGCATCGTAATTTAAGGTCCCCTGTGACGTCCTTCCCGGCTTAGCTCTTTGAGGTTACATAAATTTAGGTTTGCCCCCGCTTTCTGAGAAACTTTCTGTCAGGTTGTGTCTCTTTAGGAGATATCCTCCTCGAACCTGCAACAATGTACTGTACAAGGCTATTTAATGCGAGCAAAATGTTGGCACCACGAAGTGATACACTTTGCGGACATCTTTCAAACCACGACGCATCTGCCACGGTTCGGAGTTAAGACTTTGGTAAGTAGTAGCAACTGCGATGAAGAAGCGTAGCATTGCTTTGACATCATGATGAGTCTCATCAAGTTTCAATATCAACCGAGATCTCGGCCTGTTGCAACACTGGAGAACCTCTTCCCAGGACTTACACCGCAGTATGTCACCAATATAGGCAGAAGAGAACAGTTAAGTCATCAATGATAGCCAGCATGCCTAGTCTGGATCCGTTATTCAGCCTCGTTCCATGACTGAAGCTGGAGAAGCGCTGAAGATTTCCAGTGCCGTTTAAATGCTACGGTGTTTCACGCCCGATGCTTGTGATAGGCGGACCCTGCACGCAGAAATGGATCGTGACCTGTAGGTCTCAACCGCACATGCTTGTCCACGTGGGAACCATGGGTTGTTGAGTAGTAATGTCTTCCGAGCCATAAAGCCCTTTGCCGGTTGTGGTTTGTGTCGTTCGTTTAAAGACAAGCGATTCAGGGACCTCTACTTCAAAGAACTAGGAGCATTCCCACTGTCCTTTTTCTCCTCGGCTAGCTAGGGGAGCGGTTAGCAGGGTTAGGAGCGAATATGTGTCATGGTAAACGTGCGGAACAGGATGTTTGATCGTTGGAGGTTATCTACAGGTGCTCCGGCTGACGACCAACGTCTGGCGGTAATGCTGGATTCCTCCAAGTATTTCTAATGAAGAAGGTTGCCTAATACTATTAAATGACTAGATAACATAAAAATGGAGGCTTCCGCAAGAAACGTGTATGAACCAACGACAGACTTGAAGCTACCATTCTACAGATGTATGTACATTTTGTAGGTCTTCTCAATGGGACGACGTTGTCGAGTGCCATGAATGTACTAAATAAACCGTGATCACCGCTACTCGACTCCGCCGCACATCATCATTCTCTCGCTACGATAGGAATGAACGGGCGTTCGCAGAAGCCACTTGGAATGAGTCTAAAGACAGAAAAAACTCCAAGCTGAGTAAATCGCCCAGTAATAGGCGATGCAAATCTACTGTCCCGGACCTTTGTGGATCCCTCATGGGCCTCCGAAGCCACGGCACCGACGAAACTCTACCAACCGCTCTGACTTATGAAGCCCATTTGCGACCGCGAGAGAGTTCGCAGGAAATGTATGTGCATCTGGCCCTCCTCCGCCGCACGCAGCATATCCTCCTGAGACACAGAAGCCCGGGGCACATGTGCCCGCAGGGAGCCTCTTCCACAAGAAGGCTGCTCTTGCTCCTGCATAAAGCCGGACACACCAACCCAAGTTCGGTTTGTTTCTCAACAAGCCCCTTCAACGACTTGGTTGAAGACTGTAGTGCTACTTTTGGTCGACTGTGCTCTTGCCGATTCGAGCAACTGAGCTGCTTCCATCTCGCAGAACGATTGAGTGACTGATAGATGACGGTGGGGTTCGTCATGTACCACTGACCCTGTGGAGGCGCAGAACTCATGATGGATGATGGGTATCACCAGCAAAGCAGCATGGTGATGCAGTCAGTAGTGGTGCCAATTCTCTGGTGGGATTGAAAAAGGAGGGGACCTTTCCACGGCCAGAAAGTCGCTCATTCGAGATGAGCGAGGACAAACGGACGCCCAGTTTCTTTTGGCTTGGGTTGACTGCTTTTCGAGATTCTCTGTATATCGCACATGAGTGAGACTGGAATTATCAAGTTCGGAGGCATAGTAGCCAAGGGGCACTGAGGTTTATGCAGCACGGGTCACCGAAAGTCTTCACGTTCATCATACGCCTCACCGAATAGCTACATGTCCCGTGCAAAGGCTCTTGACGTTGGCAGATCCCGTACCAGAAGGACTTGATGCATTTTAGAAGGGGTGATTACTGAAATACGAGAAAGCAAATGTGAGCAAAATCCACTTGGGCCTTCCGCTGCGTCATTCGTGATCCTGTTGCATGTCAAGCACCTCGCGGGGTATCAAAAGAGCCTGATATGATGGTCCTAAATAATATGTTCACGGCCTACCAAAAAATTGACAACAAGAACCCTCAGCAAAGTCTCCAGTCTCCCAAACCCTGGTCCACTTGCCATCAAAGAAGGAAATCCCCCTCGCCTATTAAATTCCTTACGCAACGAGGCAATCAGATACCAACTAAGCGAAGAGCAAACGCTCCTCCGATCCGGGCTGGAGAAAAGAAAAGTCCTCGAATGGAAGCCAAGGTACAAGTTCCTCTAAGCCTTTGACGCGCTGCCCGCCGGCGCCATATTTCTCAGATCCGCGCTGATATCCCACGATTCGAGAAATGAATCCGCAGCGTCCATAGCCGAGTCCAAATCCACGTCATCCAAGACTGTCTGTCTCTGTGCGGGCTTTAAGCACGAGCGTCGCGAGCTCTGGCTCTGGACCTGGCTCTGTGATTGCCCCCCACGGGCCTCGAAATGCAGCGGACGGCTCGTTCCAGAGGTGACCGGTGCGGATGAAGGTGGCTGGTCCAGCCTCGGGAAGGACGATCTTGCCTGACTGAGGTTACGAGAGCCGGAAATGAAGCGCGTGGTGTTCTTCTTCAAGCTCGAAGTCAAGGTCGGATTTAGGGATTGAGACTTTAGACCTGGTGGTTGATCGCGTGCAAAGCTTGGAACTTTCGGCGTTGGAGGAGTTGTTGATTGGTAAGCCATAGTCAGTTCGGCGACGGTGGTGTCTCCTTCGACACCGATCTGAGCAGCGAGCTCGTTCACGCCGGGCGGCCTTTCAGTGTCCATGTCTTCCGCAACCTTCAAAGGCGAGGCCGCCATGCTGACTCTCTTCCGTCTATCCTTGTTCTTCTTCACAGTACTGAATGCAAATGGTGATGCAGCATTGAGTAGCTCTTGAGTACTCGCGGCTACTGAGGTAAGTTTGTGAGGGTTGTCAGCCAGGAATAGTCTGCCCTTGTTGAAGTCTTTGAACGGCGTGACAGCAGTGTACTCCCTCGGTAGCTGAGAGCGGGGAGGCGTAGTTGTCCTAGTCTGCTGCGAGCTGGCATCCTTCTCTGGTGACATGGCAAGTCTATCCTTCAAAGGCGACCTGAATTCCTGCTGGAACTCTTGCTGAGCGAAGTGGATGGCTGCCTGTGTGGACAGATCGCGCACGGGGCTAGCTTGGCTGTTCTTGTCCTTTTGGCCATCTAGTGCGGATTTCTCAAGCAGTTCTCCTCCAGCTTCAGCACCAACAGCAAGCTCATCTTCAATGGGAGGCCCAAACACCGGTGCATCATCGGACTCTGTAGGAATAGATCCAAAGGTCATAAGGCGTACACTCCTCTTGCGCGCCACTGAGCGCTTCGTCAATTGACCAGTGGAAGGCAGGCCGGGCATGTTTTCTGTGGGATCAGATACTTTTCGATAAGCAAACCCAGGAGAGTTAATAGCGGTAGGCGAAGCTTGCAAGGGATGAGTCTTTTTGAGCTTCTTGCGCTTTCCCAGTGCTGAGGCACCACACTTTTCTGCTGACTGCACCAAAGGTCTCTTCAAGTGCGAATAGCCCAAGTTTTTGTTTTCGTTGGTCACTTGATCGTGTGGATTGTTCTCCTGACCCTCAAGGGCTTTGACCAGCGCCTTCATTGGACTTCCCTGGAAGCGAATGTCGTTTGCAGACATGACTATAACGCCTTCGTTTCTTGGCTGAAGAGACGAACCTATTGCGTCTGCTGGATTAGCACTATTCGTCGTTGACTTCACTCCCAAAACAGGGCGCCCTGCAGGGGTAGTGCTTAACGCAGGTTCGGGATGTCCAGCTGGGGGTGACGAGAACCGTGGATTGATAGGTGTGAATCCACTGGGTAGTCTTCGATGCTGCCGACCGGTTGGACGATTCGATACCTTCCGATATGCAGCATCATACCCGGAGTCTGTCTTGTCTACCTGTGGATTTTCGGGGACATCCGTGTGCCCTCCTCTGGTGCTTAACAAGGCTGGTCCCTGAAGCATGTTCTCGTTCTTGCTTACTTGCATTGATAGAGCTCTGCTGACCTCAGCTGCTGGTCGATCTAGAGCCGCACGTTGCTCATCGTACGTCCTGGAGCCAGCAGCAGTGCTTGAGATGGGTTTTGTTGACAGCGAATACTGGCGTCTAGCTACTTCTGGAGCCACGTCACGTCGAGGGCGCGGTACAGCACGCAGTCGTTTTTTAGAACCTTTGTTGTCATAACGATTGGATGATGGGGGTACAGGATCCGCATTTCCAACTGGGTTGGGAGGGTCTCTCTCCGGGACTAACGACCGGTGACGCTCAGACTGTGGCCTGGAAATGAACTTGGCTTGGCCATTGGTGGCGTCCTGATCGAACTTGGAGCGTTTTCGAGGTCTCGTCGGAGTAGTGGCCTCCAACTCATCGACTTGCGTCCCAAACCCGGTTGTTTGCACGGGCGACAGCTCTGGTGTTTTGGATCCAGATCCAGGTCCAAGCCGGCTGAGCCATTCGTCGGTAAAGCTGCTACGAATTTCCCGCGATCCGTAGTCTTTGCTCGTGGCATACTCAGCCTCAATGCTTGCGCCTACTGTTAGATCCACTGGTTTAAGGGGGCTCTTCCCAAGTCCATCTTTCAGCAGCTCGGTAGCCCTCTCTTGGCGTTTTCTTTGCTGCTGTCGCCGATGTTCCCTCCGTTCCTCCTTTGCTCTCCTTTTGTCTGATTCTGCGCGTTCTGCTTCAGCCCTGGCCTGCCGCTCTCTTTGCCTTGGATTGATTGTGGGCGGTTCTTCGAGTTGGTTCGGACGTGACGAGGCTTCCCGAGTGGCATGCCGTGCTCGACGTCGATTCGTTGAACTGGACGCTGTAGGTCTCGACGAGGGGTTCGGAAATTGGGATTTCCTTTTTGCCCATGGGTTCTTCCATGAAGCATCGAAAGGGCCCCTTAGAGTAGCTGATAGGATGAATGGCGCAGAGCCCGCCAGATATTGGTTCGCGACAATCTCGATCCGCCGTCGCTTTGCTTCGCGCTGTGGTGTGTCGTCTGTGAGTGCTTGGTCCACGTCGTACGGGTCGATCTTTAGCGTGGAAAAGAGCGGATGCGACCGCATGGTTGCCATGGTGGAGTGAGATGGGAAGCAGCGGTGCGGGACCGCGACATAGTTCGGTAGATGGATGGCAGGCGGAATGAGGTCCAGGAGGGTGAGAAGCTGAGGTGGTGGGAGAGACGGTGGAGGTGGCTGGGCGACAGCGCTGAAAGAAAAGAAGAAAAGCGACAGGAAGGAACGAAACAGTGGCTGCGACCCTCACTCCCTGACGAAGCCGCAATAAGCCTGCGATGCAGGTAATGGTGTGGTGCGGGGATGGGTTGTCGAAGCTTACGGCGGTACTACTCTCGATCCGCCATCGCTTTCTTGAGAGGCCCTTTAGAGTGACGTGCGTTTTGTCAAGCAATCGGAGCAAAAGTTTGGCGGTCGGAACTTCGGTCGGTCACGGCCAAAAATCACCAACCAAAAAATCACAGTTTTCATCCATTTTCTCTACCACAGCGTCTATCGTTGAAAACAAAACAGTAGTGTAGTGTGAAACTATAACTAATATCTATACTATGGTGAAGTGTGACCTTTGACGCAGTTTTGTGGGCAGTTTGGGCATTTTTATGGCGATTTTGCGGCGGGCTTCCCCGGCGGCCAGCATTTTGCTACCACCGCCTAACAAAACGCACAACGTCATACTTGGCAGATCGATTTGGGTTGCTGGGGAAACGTCGCGCGCCGTTGCCAACTTCCCACTGGCCCGCTGGCCGCCTTATGCGCTTCTCCACGAACGCGCGAGTCTGTGCAAAGATTCCCACCATCGGACGTCAGTCTAAGATCGACGCGCTCTCGGGGCTCTGTTTCCCTGCCACGACGCTGCTACAGCTGGCTTTTTTTTTTTCACCTGCAGCCTCTCTGCCCGCACCGTGAGCATTGCCCCTATCGCAGCTCCTCGACGTCCATCTCCCGCTTCCGCTAATCTTGTCAACAAGGCCCAGCACCGCAGTGGCCACCCTATGCCGGCGAACACGACGTAAGATCGCCCAAGCCGCAAATTAAGGGAACCGCAACAACCATGTCGCAACCATGGCTGGACGATCTCTCCGAGGATTGGGACGACCGTCCGCCGTTTTCATCGCCGCCGCCTTTGCACGACACGCCCAGCAAGGTATCCATCGGCCGCATCCCGCGCCTTCCGAGCTCGCCTGCCCTAGCAACCGTCCTGAGCGGCAGTGGTGACCATAACAACGACAATACAAGTCCCACTCGCGACCTTCCCGGCAAGCGCAAAGAGGCCCTTGCAGAGCGATCCGGCAGCGACAACAACATCCTCTCCAACTCCAATGAGTCGCACTCGCGCTCAGTCTCTGCTTCGTCCACAGGTTCCGTAGTCAATTACGGCACCGTGGAAGTCAAACCCCCCACCTCGTCTCCCTCGCGCCCCAAGAAGCTCCAGGACACGCCCGAGTGGAAGAGAAGGCTGGTGCACGGCAAGATGGGCTACGGCGATCAAAAGGACCTCTTCAGCCCCATGGGCCTGGAGAACATGTTCCAACCACCCACACAGCCTCGTCCTTCGCCCATCTACAAGCGGAGACCGGCCCTGGCTGCCCTCAAAGACAGCTTCGCCCTACCCTCCAGCCCACCGCCGTGGCCATCGCAGCTCGCGCACAACCGTAACTCTCCAGCGCGGAACAGCATGCGTTTCAATTTCATCGACAGCGCCTTGGACAATACCGCAGACTACGACTCGCACGCATCCGAGAGTGAGGACGACAGCAAATCGGAGGCTGGCTCAGAAGTGCGTTACAGTCACCACGAAGACGAGGACAATGCTTCAGAGGCTGGCTCAGAGGTTCGCTACAGCCACCACGAGGATGAGGATAACGTCTCGGAAACGGGCTCAGAAGTGCGTCACAGCCATCATTCGGACGATGATGTATCGGAAAATGGCTCGGAGCCGCGTTATGGTCACCCAATGGAAGACGAGGCACAGGACGCGTCGTTTCAAGAATCACACGCTCAAGAAAACGCGTCAAAACTGAAGCATGAGTCCAAGTTCGGTCGCCTTACACCACTCGATATTCCATCTGCTCAGAACTCTCGGCTTGTAAGTGGCCAGACAGAGCTGACAGACGACAGCTTCGGCCCTGTCTACATCACTAAGCACAGGACTGAAAATGGAGGCGTTGAATACGCGGCGGTAGATCTGTCAAAGTCGGAACTGGAAAAGATGCGAAATCCTGCCGCCGAGAGAAACCCATCGCAGCGGTCCAATTTCGGCGAAAGCTTGCACAGCTATGGCTCGCAACGTTCAGAACCGCTGCCCGAGGATTTACCAACGGGAACTCCTGAACCTATCGCCGTGGGCGACTTTGCGAATGCCAAGCGCGGAGGTTTCTCAACTGGTGGATCATCCCAAAAGCGTCCGCTTAGCCCTTCGCCTCTTGGTCGCAAGAACTCGAGTTCTAGCGTGGATGACGCCGCTTCACTCAGTAACCCGAGTGCCTCTGCCCCAGTCCTTGAGAGACCACCAAGCCATTTGCGACACCAGCTCATAAAGCAGCGTTCGAGTCCCCCAATCTCGCCGACCACACCCGCCCGTCGTCCAAACTCGTCCTACTTGCACCCGGACAGGCCGCAATCCTCCAGTAGTCCTTTGAAACTGTTCGGCGACCATGACACTTTTACTGCCGCCAAGCTTCAACGCCGCATGAGCCAGCTGGAAGATACGCTTTACCAGGAGGAATATGCTGGGGAAGGCAGAAGGCAGAGCGGCGGGGCTGCAAAACGCATTGAACCACGTCTGCCCTCTGTGGAAGAGGCTAGTTTCCAGCCGCGTAGTGTGGCTGACAAACAGTATGATAACGACGGAGAGGCGTCTGGATTCCGCCAGGCATTCGGTGAATCTGCCAGTAGTCACTTTGGTCGTGGTGACCTGGATGATTATCCCTTCCCGGATGGTTCGTTCAGGGATTCTCAGAACTCTCAAGAGTCATCGCAGGACGATCGATCTGGTTCTCCACCTCCGGATGCTGCGCCTCGCTTCCAATTCAGCCTCAACGATGGCTTCATGGAGCAGAGAATACACACAAAGCGCAAGCTCTCCAGACACACTGTAAAGAGCTGGACCACGACCGTTTCGAACAGGAATTCTATCAAGATACCCAAGTCACCTAGAGTGGGAGCGAGAAAAGCACTTGCCGCCCACAACGAACTTGAGGGCACTGATGGCAAGCGACCGCCAACCTCTCCTTTCAGGAATCCAAGTGCAAAGCGACGCCGTACTCTGCTTCCTATGGACATGGAGGCACACGAGGATGTGGTACCGTATGCTATGAAGGAAAACCGGGAGCCAATCCGGACAAGCCTCGAAAGGAGAAGCCAAGAAAACCCTCTCGAGAGGTATTTGCACTCCGAGGACCCTAGCATGATTGCAAGAAGGAACTTGCTTCGTCCTCGCAACCCAACACCCAGCCAACGTCGGCGCGAACAGATCCAGGCCGACATTCTGGAAGCGACGGAGGCCTACTTGCATAGCTCTCCCAAAGGCCTGAGGGTTATTCAGGAGCACCTCGAGAGCCCGCAATCTCACGATCGTGCTTCCAATAACGATAATGAACGAGCAGTAGCAAGCCAGATAGCTGCATTTTCCGTCAAGCTGCGCTTAGGAATGAAGGACGAAGACCGCAAGCGGTCTGTTACAACTCAGGATTTCCTCGACGAAGCTCGTTTGATCATGGACCATATCCGCACTAAAGGCAGACCAAACAGCGCACTGCAGAGCTTGGCGGAATCCGATCCAGAGACCCCAACTCACGCTCACGGACATACCAGGTTTGACTCGGTCACCGTACCCGAGTCTCCGCTCACATTTTCAAGGCCGCCGAGCCGTGAGGGCTCAAAGGGTGGCTGGAGGAACCCTGGCGATTCGACGCAGAACCCCCGTGTCGTTAGCCACCTCCGCAAGTTTAGAGAGGAGGATGGCGAAGACTTCATGACGTCGAGCTTCCGCTCCATCAATGTGAAGCAACTGGAGGAGAGAACGCAGGACGACAGCGATTTTTTCCAGGACCAATCTCCCGATATCCGCGTCTTGACGAATAATCTGACGCAACGCCGTCGTGAGAGGGGCCAGTCCGATGCTAACCAGTTGCACTCGAGGGAGTCTAGCCATGGCGATTCCCAGCAATCGCGCCCTTCGACAATGGAATCTTCCTTGGGACGCACGAACCTCACCACTTTCTCCAGGCGGTCTGACAACGTTGCGACGCTCGCTCCGGAAGCCGTCGCTCACTTGATTCCACAAGAGATCGCTGGCATGACTTTTGACCGTGATATAGGCAGGTGGGTCAAGAGGAAGAACGACGGAATCCAAGTGTCATCCGTTGAGGTCAGCCACTTTACCAATAGTGAAGACGATCCTCTCCGGAACATTCCAGATCTGACTGTCGATGAGGTGAAGGAGAGGAAGCGGATGAGCCAATTATCATCATCTCCGGAACCTCTCAAGTATCCTCAGGATGAAGACGATGTCTTCTTTGACAGCTTTGCGGCTTCAGCAAGCCCATACAAGCATACCGAGCCGTCTTCAGATACAGCCAGGCCAACAACTCGCGAAGGAGCCGATATTCCTCCATCGGACACAAACAGCGCACCGTCAAAGTTCTCGAGTCACTTCTCTTCGAGCGGCACTCAGGCCGAAACCCGAGCGACGTCGATGAGCGACAGGCATGCAAACTACATCCCTAAGCACATCCGCCGCCAGGAGACCATTCCGGAGGTTGCGTCCCCGCAATTGAACGAAGACTATGACCAAGAGTTCAAGCGCTTTGACAGCCAGGACCGCCAGAAGACTGAAAGCTTCTTCTTCCCGTCTAACAAGGAGGACCACAACAGTGTGATCGAAGACCTCTCCAAGATGGATTCTCGTACTCAAAATGCTTTTCCGCGGTTCGGTGCTTTCGGGAACGAGGGACAAGACATTCCTACTCCACTCCGAAATGAATTCACGGGGCCGAAACCGAAGTTCAGCGGTTACCGTCGGGTTACCAAGCAAACGGTCACCGACTACAGCCCATCGCTTTCGCCAGCTCGTGATGCTGAGCTGTCCGTGGTCAAATGTCCTGACTCTGAGCAGCGTCGAATGAAATTCAAGCTCAGCGTTTCGAAACCGGCTGGCTCGCCGGCAGTTGTCCCTCAATCCCCCGTTAACCCATACAACAACAACCCGCACGGTTACGCCGATGTGACCTTTGTGCTGAGCGAGTTGCCTCCCTTCACAGTCAGTGGTGAAGATGAGCGCGAGCTACCCAATCGCACCCTGGTCAAGCGCAAAGGTTCAGACACGATCAATGTGCTCGAAGACCGGTTTGCTCAGGGTACGATTGAGTTGGTCAAAGCCCTCCAAGACAATGAGCCTGAAGAGCCGTTCTGGGAGGAGCTTCGCCGGCTGGATTTGCAAAAGAAGGACCTTCCGACTTTGAACCGTCTGGACGAACTTTGTTATCGCATCGAGGCGTTGGACGTTTCCAACAACCACATTGCGCAGCTTGCTGGCGCACCTCCAAGCATCCGCCGACTCAACATTAGCAACAATTGCTTGAACAGCCTGACGAGCTGGAGTCACCTCACGAACCTACAATATTTGGACGTGTCTGGTAACTCGATTGATAGCCTCAAGGGCTTCTCAATGTTGGTGCATTTGAGGGAACTGAAGGCCGATGCCAATGAGGTGGAGAGTCTTGAGGGGGTGATGGAACTTGATGGCCTGCTCAAACTGAGTCTGAAGGGCAACAAGATCAAGAAGGTGGACTTCCAGGGAACTTATCTGTAAGTTGTGTCCCTCCTATTCCGAGCCGCAAACACTAACCAGTTCCAGTGAACGTCTGACCGAGCTGAACTTGTCGGACAATGAGATTAACAGCATCCGCTCCATTGATGCCCTCACGTCCTTGGAGAGTCTGAATCTGGATGACAACGAACTGAGCGAATTTCCTGAGCCGTCTTCCAGACGTGTCTCGAAAGTGAAGCACCTCAGCCTGAGCCGCAACAGCCTGAGAAAACTCGACGTCTCCTCTTTCCGAGCACTCAGGACTTTGACTGCTGACTCCAACAACCTTCCCTCGCTCCACGGTACCGCCAAGCTTCGCCATCTCCGCACCATCTCAGCCCGCAACCAACACCCCGAATCTGGCGTATTCGACTCGGCCACTTTCCTAGCGAACCCAGACATCTCGGAGCTCTACCTCTCCTCCAACACCATCCCAACGCTCGCCTTCCCTGAAAACGCAGCCACGCCTTTCCTCAACCTGCAGCGTCTCGAGCTCTCCTCGTGCGGCCTCCACACACTTCCGGAAAGATTTGGACAGCTCGCGCCCAATGTCCGGGCGCTGAACCTCAACTTCAACGCCCTCAAGGACCTCCGCCCGCTCCTCAACGCCAAGAAGCTCGAGCGCCTCGACCTCGCCGGCAACCGCCTCAGCCGCCTGCGCCGCAACGTTCTTGTTCTGGGCAAGATCACAACGCTGAGACGCGTGGATCTGCGCAACAATGCGTTCAACGTCGGCTTCTACCCGCCGCCGATGCCGGACCGACGCGTGTCGCGCACAGGGCTGAGCGACGAGCACGACGGGAGCGAGAGCTCGTCGACGTTTTCGTTCCTGATGGAGCGGGGCGACGAAGGGGTCGAGGGCGGGCAGCTGAACCTGCTGCCGGCGGCGGACGAGGACCGGGACCGCACGTACGTGTGCCGCCTGGATCCGGATACGAAGATGCGAAGGAGAGTGTACGAGATGCTGGCAGTGTCGAGCTGCAAGGGGCTGCGGGCGCTGGACGGGTTAGCGGTGAGGCGCGAGGACGTGATGCGGAAGGATGAGGTGTTTGAGCGGTTGGTCATGCTGGGGGTGGTGAAGAAGAAGGGGAAGAAGGGGGGGAGGATGAGTGAGGGGGGGTTGGTGATGGAGGGAGAGGATGATGATGGTGGTCGTGGTGGGAGACGGGGCTCTGGGAGGAAGATGAAGAATGGGGTGGAGGTTGAGGTGAGGGAGGTGAGTTTGGCTTGATGAGGGATGACCTTTTTTTCCACTGGTTCTTTTTCCCTTGTATTACTTTTGTTTTTCTTCTTTTTGGCAAGACTGTTGCTTTTGGGTTTTTATTGTGACACGACAGGTGTTTTTTGTATGTTTCTTGGGTTTGTTTTTTTGGTTCGATCACTTGGCAACGGACGACGTACATGATAACCTGGGTATAACATTAGCGAAGGGGGATAGGTTATGGGCTGGTGTTTTTGGGATTTCTTTTGGGGATTTTTGGTTGAGTGTTTGCGGAACATGCGCACTACTGCTTGTATCGATAATGGAGCGTGTATTGATTAGTCTGGCAATTTGGAGGTGGTTCACTGCTACTTGGTGTTTTGTTCGGTGCTGTGTTTTTGCAAGACTTACTCCGGTCTTCCAGCAGCCCCGGCACAGTAAGTCACATCTATCCTTTCGTTACTGAGTACGTGAGCAACATCGAATTGCAGGACATGAAAGATTCGAGGTGGCGCATCGCCAGCTCACCTGCACTGCCAGTGGAGCACTTGACTTCAGCCGCGATGACGGCGCGATCGAGACCTCTTTGCGTCTGTTCAGTCGACGAACGGCAAGTCAGACGGGGAGACGCCTTGGAGTACCTACGTAAACAAGGTTCACCGCTGCCGAAAGAAACGAAAGAGTCTGTAAAGCATTGACAACGTGTGTCCATGTTAGTGCGAAAGGAACGGGGCCAACCAACCCCCAAAGAAGAACAGAGCAGAGCCAAATATGGAAGCGTTCTGAAGATGTGAAACAGCGGGCCGAGGGTTGAGGGGTTCATGAGGCTGTGCTTCATTGCAGGGCCACCACATGGAGTGTGTGTGTGTGGTCCATGACGGCATTGAGGGGTAGTTCTGGCAGCTCGTTGATTCAAAATCGTCATTGGCGTTTTTGCTTTGGCAAGGTATGCCAACACAGAAGGCATGGAGTATGCGAGGTGGGTGGAAGACAAGCATGACGGTGTTTGAGCATTCGCAAGCTGCACTTCTTTCGGCCACCGAAGAGGTGATCTCGTGGTACCGGACATTGATTTTTTTTTTTTTTTTTTGCCTTCAAAGGCTTGCAGGTAAGTGCTCGTTGCGGCAGGTCCCCTTTCCCCTTTTTTCGAGAGCTTGTTTGTACGCTAGGTGGGTACCTGACGTGACAACCATGGTGATGTTGTGGCTGGTTGAGGATTAGAGCGTTTTGGAAACAAAAATATACTTTGGTGAGCGCCGTCAACTCAACTCTATCGCTTCCGAATGCCCTTTTCTGCTCATCCAATGCCCGCTTGGTCCCGCTGATCCACAGATCTATTGGTACAGAGAGAGTGGAACAGCTCAACAGGTCGTCCCGATGGGGGTTATGCCCGGATCCTTCTCGAAAGGTCGACAGAATGGGTGCCGCAATTCCCGGGTGTAGCGCGGGATCGACACTCGTATTGATCCCTCAGTGACATTCTAGAAAGGTTTGACGAAAGGCTATGGAAGCCACAATACTGCCCGCGGATCTCCTGGGTGTCACTGCCTTTTTGCACGCCGTCGACGAGCAAGAAGGCCCGTTTTCCACTTCGGTTGCCGGATGGAGCGCCTTGCATGCCCAGATTGGCTCCGTCACGGAGCTGCCTTGTTGCCTAATGGAGTAATCCTGGCTCGGTCTGATGCGGCCGTCGCGCGTCGAGATGCCGCCGGGCGTCTGTCATTCTGACCACCGGAGCGCACCGGCCTCGGACGCAGCCGTGCTCGGGAGTCGGCAGCGTCAGGCGCGAAGGCGCCAGCTGTGCCAGGGCCCTTTTTGGGAGACGATCATGAGGTCGGTGGGCCTATTCTAGTCGACGGGGTGGCTCGATTGGGAAAAGGTAGGGGGGTAGGTTTGTTTGATGAGGGTTGTGAAACGAGATTTAGCACTTCGCCTCGGACGCGCGCCTTTCCGCTTTAGGCAGCACGATCGACTCGGGGGTGGTGCGGGAGAGCAACAACCGCTTGGTGACACTGCCCGTCCATCGTGAAACGACAAGCAGCAACACCATCGAAGCATGCTGGCAAGGGCGCTAGGGCGCTCTGGAGTGGCAGTGCTGGCCCTCGATGCTAGCACTGGTTGCCGTCTCTATATCAAGGTCGGCAAGCTCGCCCTCATGGAGCTTCTTCTCCTCATAATTCCCCATCGCATTCTTTCCTACCTCATTCCCTCTCGTTCTGCAGTACTGGTACTCACGTCTACCCACGTCTTTTTTTGAACTCACCATCACTACACCGCGGCCAGGTTTTGCTGCTCCACTCCCCTCTCTCACATCCAACCGTACACAAACAACAACAAAACACATTCACTCACCAAAAAACCTTACAATCACTTAATACCTTTTTTCCTTACTTTACACCCCATCCAAAAACCCTAATATCCTCTCAAAAATGGTCTACTCCAAGAACCTCCACGCCCTCGCCCTCCTCACCCCCACCATCGTCTCCGCCTCCCCAACCTTTGGCCTCCTCCACAGCAAAGGCAGCGTCTCCAGCGGCCTCTCCGGCTCCAGTTCCGGCTCAGCTGGTCTCTCGGGCTCCAGCTCCGGCTCCGCCCACAGCGGTCTCTCAGGCGCCACCGCCCACACCGGTCTAGTCGGCGTCGCGGGCAGCGTCCTCGGCGGCATCGCTGGCGGCCTGAGCGGTTTGCTTGGTGGCTCTGCCGGTGGCTCTGCCTCGGGCTCAGGCTCAGGCTCTGCTGGTCTCTCCGGCAGCGGTTCCGCGTCCGGCTCCGCCTCTGGCTCCGCCTCCAGCTCCGTCAGCGCGGGAGCGTCGCTGACGGCGACGATTTCGGGGTGGGGCGGGCTGGCGGGGTACTGGGGGGTGTGCATGGGGGAGGCGGGCATCTCGTGCGGGAAGGGGGATGTGGACTGTAAGCCTTTCTTTTATTTTTCTTCCCAACCTTGTCGTGAGAGTGTTTGACTGACTGGCGAAAAACAGGCATCTGTAACGCGGCGTCCGGCTCCTTCCTGGTCGACATCACGACCTGCGCAAAGGCCAAGTGCGGCGGCGGCGAGCTGACGGATCTGTACGCCATGCTCAACCCCATCCAGTCGGTTTGCAAGGGCGTGGGCATTGAGATTCCGGCGAGTTGCGTGGCGGGCGCTGAGGGCGCGGCGGGGGTTGGTGGCTCTGTTTCTGGGGGCGCGAATGGAACTGTTTCTGGGGGTGCTGATGGCTCCGTTTCTGGAGGCACGGGCGCTGGGGGAGATGCGAGTGGTGAGGCAGGTGCCGGTGCTGGTGGCTCTGTGTCTGGCGGCGCGAATGGCTCCGTTGGTGGGGGTCTCTCAGGGGGCGCTGGTGTCGGAGGTGAGTGGATTTCATGAACCTGGCAAAGGTCTTTTGCTGACTGGTGTTTCAAAGGTGGAGTCTCCGGTGGAGCAGACGGCTCTCTTTCAGGGGGTGCCGATGGTGAAGCGAGCGGTGATGGCTCGGTCTCTGGAGGCGCGGATGGCTCGGTTTCCGGTGGCGCCAACGGCTCAGTTGGAGGTGGTCTCTCCGGAGGTGCTGGAATTGGAGGTAAGTGAACTTTGTGAAACCGAACAAGCTCTTATCTAACTGGTATTCACAGGCGGACTTTCAGGCGGCGCTGGACTAGGTGGTTCTGCTTCTGGGAGCACCAATGGAACCGTTTCGGGAGGTGCCAATGGCTCACTCGGCGGTGGTCTCTCAGGCGGCGCTGGTCTTGGTGGCTCCGTTTCTGGAGGTGCTGATGGCTCTGGCTCCGTCTCTGGAGGCGCCAACGGTTCCGTTTCTGGAGGAGCTGACGGTTCTGCCTCTGGTGGTTCTGACGGCTCTGTCTCTGGAGGTGCTAATGGCTCAGTCGGTGGCGGTCTCTCGGGCGGCGCTGGTCTTGGTGGCTCCGTTTCTGGAGGCGCAGATGGCTCCGCTTCGGGCGATGCAGACGGCAGCCTTGGTGCTGGTGCTAGTGGCTCCGTCTCTGGAGGCGCAGATGGCTCAGTTTCCGGTGGCGCTGACGGTTCCGCCTCTGGGGGTGCCGACGGTTCTGTCTCTGGAGGTGCCGATGGCTCAATCAGTGGTGGTATCTCAGGAGGTGCTGGACTCGGAGGTAAGTGGAAGCCCGCAAGTTTGGTCAAGGTCCTCACTAACTGATATCTCAACAGGTGGTGCTGATGGCTCTGCCTCGGGTGGTGCGTCTACCGGTGGCTCTGTTTCGGGTGGTGCCAACGGCTCAGGCTCCGGCTCCGTCTCGGGCAGCACTGGTCTCGGTGGTTCCGTTTCTGGAGGTGCCAGTGGTTCTGGTTCCGCCTCGGGAGGTTCATCAACTGGCGGTTCCGTTTCGGGTGGTTCGACTGGCTCTGGCTCCGTCTCGGGCAGTACTGGCCTCGGTGGCTCCGTTTCTGGAGGTGCCGATGGCTCTGCCTCTGGAGGTGCTGACGGCTCCGTCTCTGGAGGCGCCAATGGTTCCGGCTCCATTTCAGGGGGCACCAGTGGTTCTGGCTCCGCCTCGGGCAGCACCGGTCTCGGCGGCTCCGTTTCAGGGGGCGCAAATGGTTCCGGCTCCGTTTCTGGGGGCGCCAACGGCTCTGGCTCCGTTTCTGGGGGTGCTGACGGCTCCCTCTCAGGCAGCACCGGTCTCGGCGGCTCTATTTCTGGAGGCACCAATGGAACCATTTCAGGGGGTGCCGGAATTGGAGGTGAGTACAGTTCATGATATCCCTGAGGTTCTCTTTCTAACCAGTAACTTATAGGTGGACTCTCAGGCGGCGCTGGATTGGGTGGCTCCGTCTCTGGCGGAGCAGATGGTTCGGTTTCCGGGGGCGCCAGTGGATCCGGCTCCGGCTCCGTTTCGGGGGGTGCGAGCGGTGAGGCGGGTGCAGGTGGCTCGGTTTCTGGAGGCGCAGGTGGTTCCGGCTCCGTTTCTGGCGGCTTGGATGGCTCTGGCTCCGGCTCAGTGTCTGGCGGTGCTGATGGCTCTGGCTCCGGCTCCGTTTCTGGCGGTGCTGATGGCTCCATCTCAGGGGGCGCAGACGGCTCCTCCTCTGGGGACGCGAATGGTGAGGCTGGCGCAGGCGGCGAGGCTTCTGGAGAAGCTGGAGCAGGTGGTGAGGTTTCAGGTGGCGCCGGTGCTGGTGGCTCCGTTGAAGGTAAGTGACAGTTGTGAGCCCTGATTGATAAGCCGCTAACGACCTTTTTATAGGCGGTGCAAGTGGCTCCGATTCTGGAAGTGCCAGTGGTTCTGCTGGCGGCTCGATCGGCGGTGGCGTCTCAGGCGGAGCAAGTGGCTCAGCTGGTGGAAGTGGCGACGCGAGCGGTGAAGCCGGAGTTGGAGGCTCATCTGGTGCGAGCGGCTCTGTTGGAGGCGATGTCTCGGGCGGAGCGAGTGGCTCGGCTGGCGATGACTCTGATGCCGAGGGCGAGGATTGCGATTCGGAAGATGGCGATGCCGCTTCTGATGACAACGAGGACTCTGAGGGCGATGATGCCGGTGACGAGTCGGGCGACTACTCGGGCTCCGAGGGCGAGGACGAGGACTCTGAATACGACTCAGAGGCTTCTGGTGATGGCGAGAGCGCTTCGGCGACGACTGACTGCGGATGCTCCAGCGCTACACCATACACGACCAGCTACACCTACAGCTACTCGGTCAACAGGAAGGTTGCCCGAGGCACAGCTCACTCCACTCCTACTCCTCCTACTCCCACTCCCGTTTTGCACAAGGGAGCCGCCGACAAGGTCAAGCTCTCCTGGCCGCTCATTGCTGGCATCGGTATGGTTCTGGCTCTGATTTAAGGTCTAATGTGGAGGAAAACAAAATGCGACGTTTGTACAGCTGACTGCTATTATTTTTTACATCTGTCATTCCTTGAGCGTAATTAGTAACGCTGCGTCTGTCTTTAGAGTTATGCACCTAATAGTTAATTACATGACGATGAATAAGTACGCATCCAATGTGCAGAATGTGCAGTAGTGACGTCACTCTTTACATGCATTCACTACCACTTTTGGTCTGGGCTCATCACACTGCATCATATTTTGAAGACATCGTGCAACAGAAGGCACAAGCCATGTTTTAATTCTGGTGCGAGCGATTGTTCGTGGTAGGTGCTGAAGTGTTTGTGGATTTGTCGGTCATGGATTGTCGTAGCCGGGCCTCGCAAAACGCAACAACAACAACACTGGCAGCTCGCGGGAAGTCTTTTGTACATGGTGTTGCTTCAGATGGTCTAAGAGAGGGCAAAAGTGTAGTGAAGACAGAGAGGCAAGTGAGGAGCGTGTGATCAGTTGAGCGGCAGAGGCGCAAGCATAACACCAGAGCTCTGGCGCACGGTCCATATGAGCTGCCTACACCAGCATGTTCACTTCTTCTCCTCGCACCACACACTCTCTTCTTCTTCATCTGCATCTTCTCATCGTCTCTTTCGAACCGCACTCAACAACATCGCCAACATGACGCAGGCTTTCGAGCGCATCGTCCAAGTCAAGGTCGGCCCCGAATGCGAGGTGTTCACAGTCCACACGGAGCGCCTGTCGACGCACATGTTCTACTTCAGCCGCTTGCTGAGTTCTGGCCAGGCTGTGCAGCAGTGGAGCCTGCCGACCATCACGCCGCGCAGCTTCCACCTGCTTCTCGACTATGTCTACGGCGGCACCATGGGACTCAGCTGGGCCACCAACGAGGAAGAGCGGCTGCAGCTGGTCGACGCGTGGATCCTGGGTGACATGGTGGGCGCAACCAGCTTCAGCAACCTGATCATGAGGAATATTTTGACCAATGCCATCCGCCCTGGCCAGGGCCGCATCTTCCCAAACAACGATTGCATTGCCCGCGCCTACGCCCCCGACACGCTCGAGAAGCACTCGGCACTGCGCCGCCTCTTCGTCGACCTTTACGTCCACTTCGGCACCCCGGAAGAACTGAACGTTCTCCTCGAAGGCCCCGACAGGCTCCGCGACTTCTGGTTCACCTACTGCGACTGGGCTCGCAGCCGCGACGAGCATGATGAGCTAGCCCGCAAGCACGGCGAAAAACTGTACATGTTCAACCCAGCAGCTTACTACAACCGCGATCGCAGGCTGGTCATGCCCGAACCTCTCGCCGTCACCCGTGCCGGCACCAAGGCCTACCTGTGCCACTATGACGGGGTCAACACCATCGTCATCGAGGACGGCGAGCGCCCCATGTTCATCCACCGCGAGCTCTCGGAGCTGCGCCACCGCATCCTGCTCAAGTGCAAGCCGCGCGAGTTCCACTTCCCGGCCGGCTGGCGCAAGGCCGTCGTCATCTTCCTCAAGTGGCTCTACTGCGGCCGCGTGACCCACGAGTAAGTCATCCACCGTCCCCTACACTTTCAAAGCACCCCATCGACTCTAACCCCAGCGACAACAGATGCCACAACATGAAGGATTTCATCCGCGCCTACAAGGTCGGCTTGGACTTCCACAACCCGCAGTTCGTCGACGACATCCTGACCGGCATCGTCAGCTTCTACACCCGCAACCACATGCTGCCTTCCCGCTCCGAGATCGCCCTCGCCTACACCATCACCCCCGCCCACTGCCCCCTCCGCATCTTCCTCGTCTGCTGGACCCTCACCCACCACCACCACGACCACATCGACCCCACCACCCTCCCCACATCCCCAACCCTCCGCGCCGAATTCGCCGCCGACCTCGCCGCCGAAACCGCCGCCCGCACCGCCAGCATGACCGCCGACCTCGCCTCAACCGCCTCGCCCTTTCCCCCCTACGCCACGCACCCTCGCCTCTACGCCGACGAGATGTTCTCGGGTGACACCCCCCTCGGCGGCAGCGCCACCCCCACCGCCCCCTACTACGGCGACGACATCTGCCGCTTCCACACGGCGCACCCCTACGCCGGCTACAAAGCCCCCCTCGCCAACAGCGACCCCGCCGACCCCCGCGACCCCGCCGTCCGCCTCTTCGGCTACAGCACCAAGCTCCTCGGCGAACTAGCCAGCACCAAACACACGGCGGCCACCAGCAGCGCCGCCACCGGCTACGTCAACCCGGCCAACGACATCCTCGCGCTCGCCGACCAGACGGCCAACCCCTGCCACGCGCTGCTGCGCAAGCGCAACTGCTACGGCGCCATCATCGTCGGCTACATCCCCCGCGCCCCGGCTCCCGTCGTCGTCGCCGCGCCGCCGCTCCTCGCCAACACCCCCGCCACCGCCGCCGCGCTCGCCGTCCACAACGTCCGCGTCCGCGACTTTGGCGTCGTTGCTTCGACTGCGAGCGCCGAGTCGCCGTACACGTCGCCCACGTCGCCGCGCTTTACGGCGGCGTTTCCGGCTCCGCAGCAGCAGTTGCTGGGGGTGAGGAGTGGGGTCGTTAAGGCGTTTAATGCGCTGGGGTTGCCGAGGGGGTGGCAGCAGAGGAGGTGTGCGGATGGGAGGGCGTATTTTGTGAGGTTTTTTGGGGTGGCGGATGCGGTTGTGGGGGAGGGGGGAAGGAGGGAGGTGACGTGGGTGGATCCGAGGGCCGGGGGGGTTGTTTGGAGGAGGGAGGATCAGGAGGTGGTGGAGGTGGAGGGGAGTGAGACGGAGGCTGATGAGGAGGACGGTGGGGTGGAGGTGGGTGGGGGTGGTGAGGAGGAGGACGGTGATGAGAAGATTGGCGATGAGAAGGTCGATGATGGGAAGATTGATGACGAGAAGGTCGATGGTAAGAAGGTAGACGGCGAGAAGGCAGATGACGAGAAGGTGAACGGCGGTGATGAGGAGAAGGCCGATGCGGAGTAGTGAGCTGAGAGGGCTTTGGGGAACGGAAATGGAAGATGAACTGAGGGGTACAAAAAAGGTAGAGAAAAAAGGCGAAAAGGGGTTCAAAGGGCGTGTATACTCAGGCAATGGGGGTATGTAATGGGTTGGGACTTAATGCTTGGGGTTTGGCTCGGTTCTAGGTTGGTCATTTGGGTTTTATTCAACGTTTGGGGAACGGGAAGAACAGGTTCATCGTATAAAATGACGGCCCGTACGCCCGTACCGTACTCTAATCAAGTGACTAAGCGACTATCCATACCTATGCCGTTGGTGCCGATGGGGAGTTGGAGTAGTCATCAGGATGGCTTCGATATATATAAACAGGTAAAGTAGAAAGCGAACCGTTACCCCGCAAACAACATGAAGTGCGGAATATTCAAGTGGTGGGTTCATCCTCGTGCTCCAAACTGTCCTCCTTGCCATACCATTCCTCGGTCGTCAAGGATGAATCCAGGTCTGCAATAGCATCCCACTTTCGCTGATGCCTTAAAGCCAAAACCAGGATTTTTCTCGTTGCCTGTGTTTTATGATGCTCTTTCCCAACTTTCCTTTCATATCCCTTCACCGCTCTGCGAAACATGGCCTCAGCTTCATCGTATCTTCTTTGCTTCCAGTACAAAGTCCCAAGCACCTCTACGATGTACATCGTCATCGCATTGTCCACCTCGTATAGTTCTTCAAATCCACATAGCGCTTCTCGGAACAAAGACTCCGACTCCTCAAATTGTCCTCGTTTTTGCAGTGCGTTCCCTAGATCGCACGTCGCTAATAGAGTGTTGGGACATTTCTTTCCTTCTACTGTCTCGAATTTTTCTTTGACCACTCTGAAGATGTTCAGCGCTTTTTCATAATTTCCCTTATCACTCAGCAACCGACCTAATTGACCCATGGCAATAGTCGTTTCGGAATTGTCTTGTCCGAGTATTTTTCCATAGCATGTCGATTGACTTGCGTGAAAGGTTCTCAGCTTCGTCAACTTTTCCTTGTAGGCTGAGTGCTTTTGCCAGCTCCTTCATAGTTCTGGCTGTTCCTATATTAATTTTGGCGGAAATCCTTAATTGGTCTTTCAGCAAATCCTGTAGAATCCGCTCTGCGGCGGGAGCCTTGTCATGTTGCATTAATACCCATGACAAGCTCATTTTGATGTTGGTGGCAGTTTCGCACTCAAATAGTTTGTCTCCATGTCGTTCAAATGCTTTCAACACTTTCAAAGCTGCTTCCCCCGAGGAGAAATAGCCCCTCTGTTGGTGTGTATAGACCGCCACTGATGTGAGAAGCTGCACCCAGTTTTGAAGGGGACTTCCTCTAGGTGGAGCGTCGGCGCCGACATCAACGTGTGGTACTGAAGTAAAAGTCGTGCACGCTGCCACGCCCACGTACAGACACACAAATTCAACCCCGCTCAGCGAGGTCCCGAACCGCACTAGTACACAATCCACACCGCAAATAACAACAAAGTCCACCTAAAATGGAGTCCGGCGGCCTCGCAATCGGTGTCGTCAGCCTCGCCGGCCTCTTCAACAACGCCGTTCAATGCTTCGAATACGTCCAAATCGGCCGCGCCTTCGGCACAGACTTCGAAACCAGCCAGCTCAAGCTCGACAACACGCGCCTCTGCCTCTCGCGTTGGGGCGAAGCCGTGCAGATCCACTCCAACAACACTTTTGCGGCCCGCGAGGTGCATCAGGCGGAGCGCAACATCGAGCAGATCCTGGCGCTGTTCGCCGATGCCGAAGGCATAGCGCAGAAGTTCAGGGAAAAAGCTGGCTCGAGTACCGAGGTCGCTGTCTATAATCCGGATGTCGATATGGACGCGCGTGCGTTGGCGCTTCACGAGCAGATGCGCAGCCTTGCGGTGGCGCGGCAGGGCAAGGGAAAGAAGGGTGCTGTGGGTTTGGCGCGGAAGACGAAGTGGGCGCTCTATGAGAAGGGTCGGTTTAAGGAGTTGATCGAGGACGTGACGGACTTGGTTGATGGGCTGGAGAAGATCTTGCCGGTGGAGCGGGAGACACAGGATAGGCTCTGCAGGGAGGAGGCGGCGACTATGAGTGCTGATGCCGACCTACCGTTTCTGGAGGAGGTTGCTGCGGAACAGGACCCGGCCTTGGTGGAGGCGGTGAGGAGGGTGATGGGGGAAAAGGAGGAGCGATTGCCAAGCGTCGTGTTTTCGGGGAGTGATAATCGTGGGTTTCAGCTTGGTAATAACACGGGGACGATTAGCGGCTTCACGTTTGGAGGAGGTGATAGATGATATGGAGCTTGCGTGGCAACGAGGCTCTTGCACATATGCGTGGAAATGCACACCTAGCTGCGGTCATTGAACTTGAAGGCGTGATACAAACTTACAAGCAACTTGTGGATACTATATGGAGTACAAGAAGCATCGTTTCACAAAACAAGTGGGTAATAACACTCATTACTGATACCGTACGGTTTTTGTCTCAAAAGCCCCAGTGTGATCTTTTCTACTTTCGGTGGTATGTTTTTTCATCTTTTCGATCCAAATTGACTGAGAGTTTCTGAAGTACCTATCTTCCATAGGGACCCGTGGCCTTCGAGGCTGTCCCGCCACCACCACTCGCAATGTTGAGGACACTGTTGAAGTAGTTCGGAATGGCAAGCATGTCAGCAGCAACGGAGATCTACATTCAGTCAGCCAAGCCATCACAGTGTTGGTCATTAGCAGGATGACTCACCATATGGAAGCCCCTCTGGGCATACTCATGGCTCTGCTCGCCAGTGGTGCAGTACATGCCGGTGCGTTTGCCGTTATCAACAGCGGCCCTGTGGATGCGCTCAATGGCGGCCTTCAAGTTGTCATGCATGGTGCCATCGAGGATGGGATGGCCGATGTTGTTGCCAAGGTCGAAGGGGCCGATGAGCAGGACATCAACGCCCGGGACAGCGGCGATCTCGTTGACCTGGTTCTCAAGTCAGATACACTGAATTATTCCTGCAAGGAGGTCGAGTCGTACATTCTCCAACGCTTCCTTGGTCTCAATTTGTGCAATGGTGACCAGGGCGTCATTGGCCTCCTGAAGATACTCGACGGTGCTCTGGTTGGAGAACTTTCCCATGGGGAAGGGTGAGCCGAAGCCTCGTGTGCCCTGGGGAGGGAACTTGGTTGAGGAGACGAGCTTGCGGGCATCGTCGGCTGTGTAGAGGAGGGGAACACAGATGCCGTGTGCACCAGCATCGAGGGCTCCTGGATTCCGGGTTAGATACTGGTTTCTGTTGATCATTTGGAATGAACTAACGCTTGACCATCCAGGCTTCGTTGGCTGGAATGCGGACGAGAGGGCTTACTCCGCAGGCTGCAATTGCTGCCACGCATTCATGCATCTGGCCATCTAGACATCTGTTAGAGCAATCTCAACAAGAAGAGATGAGATATCTCATACCATCAATGTTTCCGTGCTCCATGTCTACGCAAATCCAGTCCATGTTGGCACTGGCGATGGTGCGGGAGTGATTGGAACCCGGTAGCATCTACAATCCGAGGTCACCGTACTGCTACGACAATAGAGTGCGTAAGTGATGATATCTACCTGCCATGCTCCGAAGGTAGCTCCGCCCTTCTTGAGAGCCCTTTGGAAGCGGTTTGCGGCTTGCATTTTGGTTGGTCTTTCTTGAAAGGAGGAATGAGCACAGGTGAATGGTACAACAGAGGATAGCAGAGAGGAATTGAAAGATGGGATGAATGCTGTAGTAGTAGTAGTAGTCACCCCGCACTAGATCGGCAATGTTCGCTCGAGCATCCTGCCGACGAGCCGGATGTGGGACGCATTGGGTATCTCAAACGCCGTGTACAGGGACTAGTCGGTCGGGTCTTTTTCCGCCTCGTCCATCAATGCCTCGACCTGCTCTTCCTTGAAGCGATGCATGAGCTTCCGCGCCGCAGTCGTCGTCTCTTGGCCCTCGGTTGCCGGCTTCTTCTCCACGTGGATCTGCAACGACGGGTAAGCAGATTGGGAACTAGGCGGAGAGCCGACATACTACAGGGGTATCATATTCGTAGACATCCTTCCACTTCTGCTGGCCGGATGTCATGACGTCGATCTCGGTGTACTCGAACGGCCGCTTGTCCCAGACATTGGACAGCACGCCCTTGGCATTGTCGCAGAGCGAGCAGCCCTGGCGTGTGAAGAAGGTGATGCGACAGACGCGCTGCAGCAGTCGCGCCGTTGGGAACAGCATGGCGGATATAAGTCGAAGCTGGTGACAAGCAATTATTAGGCGCGGGGTGCGTCGGGAAAGGCGGAGCAGAGGCCGAGGCCGAGCCCGCGGGCGGTGAAGGAGATTGCCAGTGCCAGCCCTACAACCCAGCTTCTCGAACTTTCTCACGTCACTGCCTGTACATCCGTCCCATTGCACAGCTGCCACTTTAGCACTCCCCCAGAATTCCTTCCCCAAGCCTTCTCCTCGACTTCCACCACCGCCCGTTTCGCTCCCGAGCCATCACCAATTCGCCAAAAAAGAACCACCCCTCACCCGCACAAACAAAGCACAACTTCACCAGCAATGGCCAAGAAGTGCGTCCACAAGGGCTGCGGCAAAGTCTACGAAGACGACTCCGAGCCCTGCATCTACCACCCCGGCCCGCCCATCTTCCACGAGGGCCAAAAAGGTTCACCCCACCTCCACCCCCAGACCACCCTCCCCGCTAACCCCAACCCCTCCAAGGCTGGAAATGCTGCAAACCGCGCGTCCTAACCTTCGACGAATTCCTCTCCATCCCCCCCTGCACCACGGGCACCCACTCTGAAATCGACGACACACCCCCCGTCGAATCCCCCAAACCCGCCGCCGACATCCCCGACGCCTCCGCTCCAGCAGCCGAACCACCCCGCCTCCCGCAAGCCCAAGCCGCCGTCGCCGCGCCCGTCCCGCCCGCCTCGCCCCAACCCCCGCCCCAAGAAGCCGACGAGGACGATGACGTCACGCTCCCCATCCCCGCCAACGCACCCTGCAAGCGCAAAGCCTGCGCCGCGACATACCCGGGCGGCGAGCGCGGCGAGGACGAGAAGTGCGTGCACCACCCGGGCGTGCCCATCTTCCACGAGGGCAGCAAGGGGTACAGCTGCTGCAAGCGGCGGGTGCTCGAGTTCGATGAGTTCATGCGCATCGAAGGCTGCACGACCAAGGACCGCCACCTCTTCGTCGGCAAAAAGAAGGACGAGAACGCCGAAGATGTGCTTGAGAGCGTGAGGTGAGTTTTTTGCCCATTTCCCCACATTCTCCCTTCAACGATGGGTTTTTGTCTAACTGGCTGGGGGCGACAGGTCGGACTTCTACCAAACCTCGACGACGGTCATCGCGTCGCTGTTCCTGAAGAAGATCAACAAGGAGACGTCGACGGTGGAGCTGGGCGCCGAGAACGTGAAGCTGGACTTGCACACGCTGGACAAGAAGCGGTACACCACGGACATGCGCCTGTTTGCGCCGATCGATCCCGCGGCGAGCTCGTTCAAGATTATGGGCACGAAGCTGGAGCTGGAGCTGCACAAGGCGGATGGGTCGGGCTGGCCGGTGCTGAGGGCGGATGATCCGCGCACGGGCGAGATTATTCAGACGGGGAGGGCTGGGCGGGCGTTGTGAGGGGGTGGATGAGGTGGGCTTTTCGGAGAGGAGCGGTAGGCGTGCGTGTGTGATCGTAAAAGGTTTGAGGGAGCGGGTGGCATCATGGCGTTGTGGGGGGCTACGGGGCTGGTGGTGAGGGAATAGTTGACGGCGTTGGATGACGATCGAGGAAGGATGTAAACGATGTACGCATCAACGGTGGCGTTAGAAGGCGGCAAAAAAAGGCAACACTTCACTGAAGATGTAATAGAATCAAATTAGACTTTTCGACTGGCTTTTGCAGGAGCAACATATTCTCTAGGCATTGTCCTGTGCTTCGCTGATTCCCTTCCATGAAATCACCAGTCTCGAGCAAGTCGAACATCTTCGAATACATATTAAGATTTTACTTTGTGTGTTCGTAAAACTAAAACGAGGCATAACTCGTTTTCCCATGTCGCCCGGCAAACCCACATTTTAACACATTCCTAACAGAATGTCAAAAAGATGAAATGCCAAAGCGTAATGTTGAACAGAGAAAATTAATAAGAAAGACTGGTAAAAAGAAGAGACATAAGTCATAAACTCCTTGGCACCATGCATAACCATCATCCCCTCCCCTCTTTTTTAACGCGTTTCTCATCCACCAGAGAGACAAAGAAAGAAAACACCAAACATCTAATCGATAACACCACAGGGTATGAAACTGTAAACGGGACAGTAAACAGCAAGTCAGCATCAAATGACGAGTACTTCAGACGGCCAACATCTTCCATTCGGTTCCGTTCGAACATGGCACTTTTCGCCATACATCTTTCAACCCTCCGCCTTGAACTTTCTTTTTCTTTTTCTTTTTTGGTTTCACTCATCACCAAACGGCTTCACAGGCGCATACGCACTCCTCTCCCGAATCTTGGCGCCCTTGAGGTAGAACAGGATGGGCACGGGCACCAGCACCGCCGCGACGCAGCCCAGCAGCGTGCCGGCGTACTGCACGCCCATGCCCTCGAACATGTAGGTGGCGAAGAGCGGGAAGCCGGCGCCGCAGAGGGAGCGGAGGAAGGTGTTTGCGGCGATGGCGGAAGCGGCGAACTGTACAAACACACCCCACGTTAGCCAAACATTCAACTCAGAAAGAACAACTAGCAGTTTACCATCAAATAAGCATCGACCAGGTAGTTCAAGCTCTGCAGGAAAATGGACATCAGGCCGAAGCCCGAGCACAGGCCCGACAGCGTCGGCACGATCCAGTGGATGTCCTTGGTGTAGCCGGTCCATGCGAACCAGAAGAGGCCGACGGAGAAGGACACGCCGCCCATGATGACCTCGGGCAGGCGCCACTCGGGGATGGGCCAGTCGTTGTTGGCGGCCAGCTTGCGCTGGTAGCCCGGCTGGCGCAGGACGATCAGGGTGCCGGCGAGCAGCTGGCCGACGATCATGCCGAAGTAGGGGAGGCCGCCGACGCCGAGGTTCATGCCGTGGATCTGCTGGAAGACGATGGGGTAGGCGGTGAGGAAGAGGTAGAGGATGCCGTAGACGAAGGCCTGGGTTGGTGGAGCAGCTGTTAGCGAGAGAGTTTTTGGGGTAAGTGTGGAAAGGGGAGACGTACCATGTAGATGGAGAGCAGCAGGACAATCGGCTCGGTCACGAGCATGCGAAGCGGACGGCTGAAGTTCTTCTCGACGAGCTCCTTGAAGTCGACTTCGATCTCCTCCTGCTTGGCGTGGATGCCCCAGTTCTTGGTCCTCCGGCGCAGCTCCTCGGCCTTCTGGACGAGAATGACCGGTGGGTAAGTCTCGTGGAGGAAGAACAGGTTGGTGACGAAGCCGAAGAAGCCCATGAATGAGACGATGTACTGAGTCCAGCGCCAGCCAAGGTCGGACATGGTGAGGAAACCACCGATAAAGGGTGCCAGCAAGGGACCCGAGAAGACCGTCATGGAGAAGACTGTGATGGCAATGCCACGAGTCCGATTGTCGAACATGTCCGAGAAGACGGCCGCGACAGTGGTAAGGGGGCAAGCGCCGAAGAACCCGCTCCAGAAGCGGCAGATCAGAACTGTCTGAAGGTCCTTGGCCACGGCGACGGAGATCATGAAAATGGAGAAACCGAACGAAGAGATGACGATTGGCTTCCTGCGTCCGTACAGCTCGGAGAAGGGCGCCCAGAGAATAGGCCCTGTGGCAAAGCCAAGAACGTACAGGGACACACCCAGGATGCCGACTTCTGTGCTGACGCCGAAGACTTTGGCGACGGTGCGGGTGGCGGAGGAGAAGACCGAACTACCGAAAGCGGCCGTCAAAGTGGTATAGCCTAGCATGACTGCCGTGATGAGCTTCTTCTTAATTGGCCAGTTCTGTGCGTGCATCGGGTCGTCGGACCCCTCAAACTCCACAACATACTCTTCACGGTCCGGCAGAGGGGGCGGGAACGGCTTTCCTCCACCAAAGCTGGGCAGTGGTCTGTTCGATTTCTTAGACTTGATGCTGGCGCCCACGGTGCCACTGTGCTGACTCCGTGCCGTTTGTATCCTGCTGAGAACGGTGTTGTTGCGCTCCAAATCGTTGTTGTCCCCAGCCGTGGACACCCTGGACATGCCAATCTCACGGCGTTCTATCCTGGACGAGGCGTCTGAGGAACTGCTGGAGCTCGAGGAGGCTGTGTTGGTGCGTTCCAGGGCCTCATGACGCTCCTGAGCCTTTGCAAAACGCTCCGGGCTCGCATCCCGCTCGGCCTTCTCGATGTCGTGGTCGACGGTATTCATCCCTGCTCCTGTGGTGTTTTGATGTTCCCAGGGGTGAATGGTCTCCTCTCGAGAATTGGCGGTCAATGGCGGGAGAGGTAAAAGCGGATGGGGTTGAAAACGGCAAAGGCCAAAAGGAAACGGAATCAAGAATTAAAATGGCCGCAGAGCTCGTATTATAGTATGGCACCGGTACCGATGGCAAGGGCCCGGCACACACAGAGGCGGTTGCGCGGCTGGTAGCGGCAAACAAAACGTGCTTCCTCGGCACTTGGAGATGGCAACCGTCAGGCAGAAACCGGCCGTGCAGCGGTGGGTCTGTGCCAACTGTGGATGGCTCCAAAAAAACGTGCCGGATGCTGATCAGGCACCCGCAAGTAGCGGTGTTGCCAGGAGATTCTGCCCTCGCTGTTCTTTGTCCACTTCTTCCCTGACACCCTGAGTTGAGTCGCTGCCCAAAAAGTATCTCGAGACGTCGCTGCGGGATGACGGCAGGCTGAGGCTGAAACCTTTTGCAACAGTCGTTCGGAAGCCGGCTTCGAATGCGGCAGTGGCTGACAAGGCGTAGCGTCGGGTTTATCGGCAGCAAATCTCTGGAAATGGTAGATCCGATCAGACCTTTCTGCCCTCCGTTCATCAAACAGCGGTCATCACGCCTTATATCGACCTCATCGCCGCCATCATCCTGGCGGAATAATACCCCTCATCATCCGCCAGGAAGCACCCTGACGCGCCGATGGTGCTAATTGGCGCTGCAGTGCAGCGGGTTGATGACTCTCCAAAAGGGGTGCCGCCACTGCATCTTGGTAAGCGGCCGGTTGCCGCGCTCTGGGAAGCCGGACCCGGCCTCGGCAGATAATGATGCAAAACCAACACGCATCTGCTGCTTTGCGCTCTGTGCCGTGATCTGTGTCGACACGGAGTTAAGACCGTCGCACGACATTCATCGGTCCGCGTCGTCGGTAAGCGCGCCCACGTTCACTGCGCTTGACCGCTGCAGTGGCCCCAAACCTTTGCTCAGCGATCTTGCCAGTGACGTGTCGATCAACCACTCCAGAAGCACAAGCTGTCCTCAAGCCTGGTCATTGCGGCCCGGCCCGGATCGACCGGAAAGATAGGTAACTCGAGTCGCAAGAGCGTCACAAGCATAACTATATGTCAGGGTTGTCGTTTTCTAGTAGGTATGCCTTCCAAGTTGCGTACACGTGATGCTTCGAGAACAGCACTAGAACAGCACTAGAACAGTAGTAAATGTGGGGAACTGAAGCATTTGCCCAGGCGAGCCAAGTGTGGGTCTCTCTGGATGGTAGCTCAATTCGTACTGCAATACTAAAACTATACTGGTTAATCGATAGAGCACAGATTCTGGGTCAACAGCTGGCGATAGCTACGTGACTTTACTATTCTCTTGCCATGTCGATTCAGCTCGAGGATGGTTTGTGCAAACTGCTCTCTGGAGGCTGATGGGTGAATTTCCGCAGAGTGACGATCTTAGCAAGAAGCAATGCATCGACTGTCCCCTTTCGGCTACCTTAGGAATTTGTATCAGTGGTGCTCATCGTGTCAGTATACTCCGTCCTGGAGTCGTACGTGGTCGAGGTTGCCGCCGTCAGCACATCATCCAGCAACCTCCGTGGGTCGCCGTCCGAGTCGACCCCAACCTCAGCAGCCAGAAACGCCCTTGCAATGCTCTCTGCCTCCTCCAACTCAGCTCTTTCCTCAGCTGGCATTACCGAACATGCTGTAACAAGGTCATCGCCTCGTATGGAGATGAGTATCAGCTCCTCAGCACGTGCCACGACTTCTTGGCTGATGCCGTTCATGGCCGCACAGCTGGTTCCGAAGCTCGAGACACTGCGGCCAAGGCGAAAGTTGTATAGATAAGTGATCTGCTCACCGACCGTCGTCTTGGACTTGTCGACACGGACCTCCATGTGGCCGAATTGCAGGGCCGGGTGAAAGAGAAGAAAGCCGTTCTCGAATATCTCGTGGAAGTGGGTTGCCCCAATGACTTTCGGGCATGCATTATCGAGGTTCAGAAGGTGTTCGAACACACCACAGACTAGCCCTGCGCCATCATTTGAGTTTGTGCCTTTCCCAAACTCATCAATGACGAGTAAGCTGCGGGGAGTAGCGAGATTCAGGGCTATCGAGACCTGTTGTAGATCGATCATGAACGCACTCTGAATCCGGGAGACGGACTCACGAGTGGCAATCCGCGTGAGTATCTTGTCAGTAAGGCCAATTCGGGCGCTTTCAGCAGGGACGAAGCTGCCAATGTGTGCCATATAGACAATGATGGCGACTTGCTTCATGTATACGCTTTTGCCAGAGTAATTGGGCCCGGTCATCATCAACATTTTCGGACCATCCATTGCCGCCGAGCTGGTGGGCGCGTTCGAACGTTCTGTGGTTGGTATCTCTGAGGATCCAGTCTCTGCCTCAAGTCCGGCGCACGGGGAACCGACCAGCAACGTGTCATTGGCGACATACGAGGGAACCGTAAGCTCTTGTAGTGGGTGACGGCCGCCTCTGATCTGGATGACGTTGTCCTCGACAACCTTTGGTTTGACAAGCTTGTGCATCTTCGCCCCCTGAGCAAGAGCAAGCAAGGCGTCCAGCTCCGCGCAGATATCGGATGCTGTGACAAGGAGGTCTTCGTGTTCTAGAATAGACTGCGCCAACTCATGGGTAATCTCAATCTCCTTATCACAGATCAAGCCGTGAAGATCTCCGAAGTGGTCATCCATCTCACGCATATTGTCGTTTTTGTAGTAGGCATGCTCCTCGCTGGTGAACATGCGCTCCCACGGGGATTCTGCAGAGCCTTCATAGATGCCATGGCCACTCTCTGGATCTATTGGGACAGTTATTAGAAATCCGATCTGGGGGAAGAAGATGACATTGATGTTGGCACCAAGAACAGCTGGGACCTGGTCGGCAATATAATTAGCCACCTGGGACAGAAGTTCTTCGATCCCATCGTAAGTCCGCTTCATGTTGTCAAGCTCGTCATCGATACCTCGTTGGACGACAGTACGATGCTGTTGCTCGGACTGCTCGAAGTCGATTATATCGCTGATCCTCTTTCCAACCTGGGCCAGTTGCTGAAACTCCAATTCCGCCAATATCTGAGCCCTGATTGGGAGCCGTTCAGCAGCATTCATCTCTTGAAATGAATCTTTGATTTTCAACAAATGGTAGGCAAAGAGGCGAATTGTTGCCCACAGACCGCTGGTGATTCCTCGCTTTTGACCAGGACCAGCGCTGACACCTTTCCGGAGATTGACAACTACCACTCTCATATTCTTGATCCTCTTCAGGCTCTGTACTAGCTGGTCCGTTGGAGCCGAATTGTCAGGTCGAAGGAAGGTGGAAATGGCGTCCAAGCGCTTGTTGATCACGTCTAGCTCAAGGCTTGGTCGAAGAAAGTACTGCCGAAGCAGGTGCTTGCCTTGTGGAGTCCTAGCAAGGTGATGGAAGAGTCCATAGACAGAGAGGCCTTCTTTCGATCCAGAGTTTGCTTTTGTTGGCCCTTGATTGTGTGAATGAGGGTGAAATTCTGACTGCATTATTTGGAGCGACAGCAGTGTATCCATATTGATGAACCTGTAAATAGTAAATGACTCAAATTCGAATATAGTTGCGTTGTCGTATTTACATGATGCCTCTCATTGTGAACATTTCGATGATAGAGACACAGAACATGGCGTTGGCAGCTTGGTCACCGGGAAGAAAGGCAACTGCTCTCCGCCTCTGGATATAAGCCAGAACAGCACCCGCGCAGCCCACGGTCACGCGGCTCTCCACATCGACCCATCCAGATAGCCTGAGTAAGTGCTCTTGCCGTCCGGCATCCTCGTGGTCACCGTATCCGCCACTTGTGTTAACGTCGCCAGGAACGGTGAACGTGACGTTCGGTCCATGCTCAGAACCGATTTTCAAGTTGATGAGCTTGTTCTTTCCCGCCTCGTAATTGAATTCCGCCTGTGGACGAACTTCGAGGATGTAGGGGAGAGCAAACTGATCATCTGCAGTAACAAGGAAGGTTAGCGGAACTCCGTGATCTACTCTGACACTATCAAAAAGGGGCATACGTGAGCCATTCACTGAGCCGGTAATTCTCCGATCGGGGTCAAGCTTGTCGAGAACTGCATCATCGGCCTTCGTGGATACGAGAACCACGGTTGGGTTGATATAGAGTTTGACTACAGAGCTATTAGTGTGCTGAGCAGCCTCGCGGATCGTGGCAACTCACGAGAATCAATGACTTCTATGCTTCCCAAGCTCATATCTTGCATGAAGTAGAGCTTTTCCTCACGTGCCACGTAGTATGAACAGCCAATTGTCCCGCGCTCCTTGATATCAACTGACATGATGATTTCATCAAGCGCGTCGAGATCTGCGTCTGTTGCGTCACTGAGGCGGTCGATTTGAGCTGACTCGGCCACTGATGCTGTTTCTGAACCTGCTCGGGAAGTCTGAGAAGTTGCCCATTGCACGACGCGCTGTGAGGGGCGTTGCTGCGATATGCTAGAGGGTGGCTGCGAAAATCCCGGTGCCGACGAGCGACTTGGTGAAGTGCTGCTGCGGTACGCCTGGCTTGATGCGTAGGACGTGACCGACTCTGCCCTCTGGCGTTTTCGGGGAACCTTGAACGACATGACGTAGTGAGGCAAACAGTGCGAGGTGAGGTGAACGGTATGCGATGAAGTGAGTGGCTGGAGTAAGGCGAAGACAAAGGAAGAGCAGTGAGCGGTGAAGGTTGAAGCGTGGAACGTGAAACGTGAAGCGTGATGGCAGAACGTTAATTGGTGAAAACTGAGGTAGACGCGAGGCGACCGTCCAGGCGATGATGCGGGAGTCGGCCTCTGTTCGTGGAAGGAAGCTGGACCCTGACAAGACCGCGCAGGCATAGCGGCCCATCAACATGCCGAAATCGGGCTTGCAAACACAAGACAACAATGATCTTGACTAGGACAAGAGATATACTCGCCTTACGGGGTGAAGTGACAACTGCTCCAGGATAGCCCGGGTATGTACAATGCTCTGCAGTAAAGGCGCAATGGCCTGGCCCTATCAAGCCCTTCCGATGGGTTCTTCCTGAACGCATAAATTATGTAGCCTTGGCGGCATTGCTGTGGCTAGGTGAGCCATTCTTCTTTCCCCATTTCCACACCTTGCCTTCCATATCGGGCTGGATGAACAGCCATGCGATGCTCGTCGCCCAGCTGAAAACCGTGTCTATAAACCAGTTGTTCCTCGGACTTCCGCACAATGCGCTTACTCTCATAGCCTTTGCCAACAAATTCGTGGCAATGAGATAATAGCCTTTCTCAAGCTCTTTAACGGACGCAGCCGCGACCTCATCCTCTGACTGTGCTGGGTCGCCGTCTTCTAAGATCATTGTCACCGGATGTTTTGTCGTCTGCTCGTTTGTATGTCCAGGAGTAAGGATCGTACCAGGGCAAACAATGTGGATCTTAATCTCAGGGTTGGGAGAGCCGGAGCTGTGATGGCGACCACCGTTGTAAAGTTGCACCTCCTCGCGCAAAACATCGCCCAGGTTCCGAAGAGCAGCTTTAGAAGGGCTGTACGGAGCATAGCCAGCCACGCCGACAAAACACGCACTTGAGGACGTCATGATGAAATGGCGGGGGAGTAAGGTACGCGGAGTGGAAGATTCGGCAGAACTCGCAGGCTTCGTCCATGTCTTCAGCGTCGACTGAGCGAGGAAAACCGCGCTGAAGTAATTGAGGTCCATCTGCTGCCGCAACTCTTTGACAGGTGCGTCAAGGAGGAGCTTGGGCAACGACATGCCCGCATTCGCCCACACAACGTCCGGAGCTTGATTGTTGTTCCATGCCGTCACTTCCGCGATAATGCGATCGTTCTCTTCGGGCTTGGTCACGTCCGCGCTGATGTAGTGGAATCGCTGGGATGGATTGACGGCCGCACCCTGGGACGGTCAGTGATAGCGTAGACATAGAGGAATGATATCCTCATACCGAAATGCACTCGATGGCAGATTCTAGCTTCTTCAGATCGCGTGCGACAATGACCACGTTGGCGCCTTTCTGGGCGAGGAGCTTGCCGAGGCCTCTGCCCATACCTTGCGAGCCGCCGGTGATCACAACAGTCTGTGGTTCCGTCAGCAGCCAGCCTAGTACACGCGAACAGGCGCCTTACCCTGCCATCGACTTGGAAATGGTTCTTGCTGCTGAAGAGCCCCATGATATCTGCGGCGAGAATTACAAAGAATACTAGCAGAAGGGCAGATACTGTCTGCAGGCTGAGTGCCATCTCGCGTTAAATTGGGAGAAAGAGGATGAGTGAGATTGACTTGAGCCGCACTCTGGCGATGCTGAAGCTCGGGCCAACTCGAATCGGGCGCTAGTTCACCGCCCGCGGCCGAGCAAGAAAAATAGTCGGCGCGCGGAGGCAACTCACGCTGCACACCCGCCGTCAATCCACGCTTTCACCACCCACAATGGCGAAAAAGAGAAAGGCCTCGGGCCAGGACAAGCCGAGCAAGGCCGATGCGACAAGCTCGAAACTCGCCATCAGCACCTACGAGGACGTCGCCGATTCCGAGGACGAATTTCACATTAATCGCGATAAGATACTGCTGGATGAAGGCCCCGAGGCCAAGAGACGACGGAAGTGGAGAGAGCAAGGTATGCACGCCGCGCGCTGTGCAATCAGTTGTGCCACATTGTCTGACACCTTGATCAGACAAGTTCCTCGAGGCTTCCGACGAAGAGGTTCTCGCCTCCGAGCAGTCCGAAGACGACGACGAAGAGGACGCGGCGTCCGACGACTCCGGCTCAGAAGCCCCCGAGGGAGAAGAGGAAGAGGATGAGGAAGAAGCCTGGGGTACTTCTAAGAAAGACTACTACAACGCCGATGCCATAGAAACGGAGCAGGATGCGCTCGACGAGGAGAAGGAGGCTCTGCGTCTCCAGAAAAAGCACCTCGAGCGCATGACTGAAGCCGACTTTGGCTTCGACGAGTCGGAATGGATGGATGCAGATAAAGAGGAGGAAGGCCAGGAGGCAGACGGCGAGGTGGTCACCGAGGTCCTACCGCAGGTGCAAATCACGGACGATATGGGCCCTGCGGACCGACTCAAGATTCTCAAGACGAGGTACCCCGAGTTCGAGCCGCTTTCTAAGGAATTCCTGGACCTACAACTTCTCTACAACGAGCTTGCGCTTGCAGCGGCCGCCGCTCAAAAAATGCAGCAACAGCAAATTTCCAGGGCCTCGGGCAACGGAAAAACTTTCAAAACACCGGCTGCGGTCATCAAGTACCGGGCTTTGGCTGCGTATCTCGCGGCATTGACCATGTACTTTGCCCTCCTTACCTCAACTTCATCTGCCACAGGCGCCAACCAAATCATAGCATTGTCACCCACAGAGCTACGGGACCATCCGGTCATGGAGGGGTTGGTAGAATGCCGTGAGCTTTGGACCAAGGTGAAGGACCTGCCAATTGCGAACAAGATTGCCGACAGTGACACTAGCAATGAGCTGGAGGCCATCGAAGAGGAGCCGAACGCTGCTGTCTCGCCTATGGACATCGGCTCCCGCACTGTCGCACGTGAAGGGGCCATGGCGCCACCAAAGACCAAGAAGAGGACTAAAGCACAGCGTGCTGCTGAAGCCGCACAGGCTACAGCCGAGGCTAAGCGAGCCGAGCGTCTTCGCAAGACGGAGGAGGAGTTGGCCGCTCTGTCGTCACTCACCGATAAAGATGCTCTACGGAAGACCACCAAGGCGAAGAAACCAGTCAAGTCTTCAGCGGCTACCTTCGCGAATGACGACGATTCCGATTTCGGCGACGAGGCGGAGCTCACGAAGCAAGAGCTTGATGAGAAGCTTCGGAAGAAGAAGAGCTTGCGCTTCTACACCTCTCAAATTGCGCAGAAGGCGAACAAGCGTGGCGCAGCGGGCAAAGACGTTGGTGGGGATGCTGACATTCCCTACCGCGAGCGTCTTAGAGATCGTCAGACCAGGCTCAACGCTGAAGCGGAGAAGCGTGGTAAGAAGGCCTTGGCGCCAGAGCAAGAACTCGGAGGCGACAGCGACGATGAAGACAGACGACAAGCGCAGCAGCTCAGGAACGAGGTCGCCAGCGACGACGACGAATACTATGACATGGTCACTGCTCGCTCGAAACAGAAGAAGGCTGGAAAGGCGGAAGCAGCGGCTGCTTACGCGCAGGCCGCACGGGATGGTGCACAGGTTATCGAGAAGGAGGAGGTTGGGCCAGACGGAAAGCGCAAGATCACCTACCAAATCGCAAAGAACAAGGGCCTGACACCGCACCGGAAGAAGGACGTGCGCAACCCGCGTGTCAAGAAGAAGAAGAAGTACGAGGAGAAGAAGAAGAAGTTGGGCAGTATGAGGCAGGTGTACAAGGGCGGCGAGGGTCGCGGCGGATACAAGGGCGAGTTGACGGGTATCAAGAGTGGCCTTGTCAAGAGTGTGAAGTTGTAGACCCTGATATCACCAGCCATCTTTTATTGTTCTTGCATGGCCAGTTGGAATGCCATTGCATCGGCTCGGCGCCAAGGCGTTTACTTGCATTCATACAGAAAATCCAGAAGTTTGTCAGACCATCAAAGCATATATGCGGTGAGAGCGTCGTGTTCGACGATACCGTTCTACATGTCCGCAGTGGGCGAATCGCGTGTGAGGTAAATAACAGTGAACCTCCCTCGTCCCTGCATGCCGGCCACCTTCTGATCCGCGGTGGCGGGAAGCTGACCGACTCGAAACTTGATCGCATGCGTTGTTGATCAACATGCTGCCTCCGCCCGGACGATCAGAGGACTCGTGTGTTCCTGCATCATTCGGTCTGCCTTGCTCGTCAGTGGTTGCATTTTCCCCTCCCAACCCTTCGTTAGCTTTCAGCCATGCATCACCACAACGTCACATCCCGCCGAAAATTCCCCAAGCACCAACATCCATGCTTCTGGAGCCTTGCTTCCATCTTCCCATCGTCTACCGTTGGAGTTTGCAGCGTTACTTCCACCCGAGCAACCTAACAAGGTGTCTCTCCGCACTTGCTACCTGGATTCCCCGATCAACACCACCTCTAACCGTCTTGTTTCGGAAAGCTTTTTCCAAGCCTTTTTCCAAGCGTTTTCCAAAGCCATTGGCAAGCCAATCTTGGGTTATTTTCTTGCTCTTGTATTTATCAAAGTTCCCGATCACTTCTCCTCTCGCGTCGACCATCTTTCCCACATAGGAAGGGTCAGTCACCGCCCCGAATTTCCGACTCAGCAGTAGCGTTGCAGTGCTCAGACGGTGGGCGCGGGCAACCAATCACACGGCCACACGATAAGGGACGCAGCAACACATACGGGAGCATAAGCTGTGCAGCCACCAGCAGCCACCAGCAGCTGGCCGGCCTTAGCTGGAGCAGACGTGCCTTCCTGGCGGGCAGCAGCAGCCGCACCCGCAGAGCAACCCAGCGTTGCCCTGACCACACAGCCGTCACACGCCGCGCATTTCTTTTTCGCTGCGATACCTTGGCTTCGATTAGATCGAGCCAACAGGGGAAAAAAGAGATCGTTGGCTGCTCTCGTCCCTAACCGACTACAAAACCCCAGATCGAAGGGCATTTCGAGGCAGCGTCGTTCCTCAACCTCATCCCCAAATCCCAAAGCCGCCCGCAGTGCCGCCAATCTCTCCCACCAACCATGACCCTCCCAACCGACCTCTCCACCACGCTCGCCTCCACCGCAGGCCCCCTCTCCCTTCTCGCCGCCATCCTCCTCCTCCCCTCCGCCATCTACCTCATCCACCGCGACTACCAAGCCTTCGTCTCCCTCGGCGCGGGCGGCACGCCCCAAACCCTGCGCGGCTACCTCCTCATCAAGCTCCTCTCCCTCTTCGCCCTCCGCAACACCCGCAGCCCCGCCCCCATCCCCGCCGACCTCCGCCAAAACGGCTACCTCTCCTCCCTCCCGCCCCGCCCCGGGCACCGTCCCGACGTCGCCGGCATCGCGCCACACCGGCAAACCTCGCAACGCAGCCCCCGCGGCGCCTTCGACGCCCTCGCCGCCCGCCTGCGCGCCATGGCGCTGGACCCGCGCAACGCCCTGGTCGAGGGCACGTCGTGCTTCGAGAAGCACGGGACGGGGCTGTTCAGCCGCAGTCCGCTGACGCGGACGTGTCGCGGCGAGGTGTGCCACGTGCACGGCAGCGACGGCAGCATGCATATGACACTGTACCCGGCGGATGCGAAGCTGGTGATTGAGAAAGGGTGGGGCGAGCGGCACCCGATTGCGCGCGGTGGCTTTTTTGCGCGGTTCGTGCCCCGGCACTTTGTGATGGTGTATGCGCCGCGGGATGCGGACGAGGTGGAGATTGTGGCGAGGATTGTAGGGGCGGCGGTGTGGTGGGTGAGCGGTGTGTGTGTGGGCAAGGAGGAAGGCGTGCGGGACGACCGGGCGAGGTCGGAGAGCGATGAGCGGGTGGTGGAGATTGTGAGGGAGACGGATGGCGAGCCGGACTTGGCTGGGAAGCCGGTTCCGGAGAGGTTTTGTCTGGGTTGTCGCCAGAAGCAGTATGGAAGGGTGCAAGCCTCCGCGTAAAGGCATTGCGCCAGCAACGCGGCTTTCGACTTCGGTATCGGTAACCTAAAATGCTAAGCACGCTCGAGGAGTTATGGTTTGCGACAGTCAGCGAGGGAAAAAGTTCAATTTGATAGCGGAGAAACACGTTTATGTTCACAATCTCGGGGGCGCTGGAGTTCATGGCCATTGGAAGCAAAAGCAATCTGAAATTAATACAATCGAGGAAAGCTTTTGTCGCTTGCATCTTCCTAGTCGTATCAAAGCCGCAGATAAGGTGACCTTCAAATGGAAGAACCGTCAGCTTCATCCAAACACCACGATGCAGAACCCCGAAAGGACTTACGTCGAACCCATCAACACCGCGCGATCTAGCTGTGCCCGCCCTCTCTAACCCAGTTCGCAAAGTCTTGCTTCTTGCCCTACACTCCCCCATCATGATTAGCAACCCGCAAACTCCCCGTACAGTCGAAGACAACAAAACTCACCCTTCCGTCCCAAAACCCAATCCTATCCTCGGTGATCCAGGTAAACGGGTTCCCACCGGGCACCTCGCCCGCCGCGACCTTCCTGCCGCGGCCAATGCGGCGACGGGCCTCCTCGCGCTCGGCATCGCCGGCCCACTGGCTCCACTGGATGGGCTTGAGCGGCGGCGACGCCAGCACGATGCCGATGGTGACGACCAGGACCGAGAGCAGCGTTTCGGCGACGATGTCGGCCGGCAGCGACGGGACCGAGGGGGACGACGCGTGCCCCGGGGCGGAGTGCAGCGCGGAGTGCTCGTGGGCAGAGTAAACGCTGTGGTGGGAAAGGCGTTAGCTGGGTCGAGTGTCGAACATTGGCTGGCGGTTGCGGGCAACCGGCCGGGGAAGGGATTGGGGAGGCGGGAGAACGTACGCGTGCGAGAGGAAGAGCAGGCCGACGGCCACAAGGAGGTTTGAGAGGAAGGTCATGGCTTTGTGGATTGTGGGGGTGATGTTGTGGATGGCGGTCGATGAAGCTGGCGCGATGGATTTCCCACGGACTTGCGATGCCAAGACAACGTGGTGACGCGCTTCAACGCCGCGGGGTCAAAGACCGTGCTCGACGGTGATTTTGCAGCTACCGCTTAGAAGAGCAAGGTGTGTTGGTCCCAACACGTTGACTTCATGTAGCAGTTTGAGAGTTCAAAAAAGGGTCACCGATGCATGTACGAGGTAAATTTGTGCCATCTTTATCTTTTTTTATTGGCATTATCTATACGCAGAGCGCTCATAAGACATCGTAACCATGTAACCCCGGTATCCTATCGTGAGCTGAGCATGTGGTTGATGCCAGCGAATGCGTGAAAGACATGCTTGTCGTAGAGGCTAGAAAAATTTTGAACAGGAAAGGGAAAGCGCTCTACAACTTCTGCATGGCAACGACGTCGGTGGACTGGACGTGGTCCTCATCCTCCTCAATCCTGGCCTGGAGCTCATCAAGAGAGACCTTGTCATCCTCGATGACCAGGTTGATCTGGAGCTTCTTGATACCGAAGCCAACGGCAACGAACTGGGAAGCACCCCAGACGAGGCCGTCCTGCTCGATTGCCTTGACGTTGGCAGCCAGCTCCTCGATGTTGGTCTCGTCGTCTGATAGGACTGTTAGTATTTGAGTCACTTGATGCTTGACTGGTCATGACTCACCCCAGGGCTTGACGTCAAGGGTGACGATGGACTTGGCGGCAGGCTTAGCCTTGCCCTCCTTCTTCTTCCTGTACTCAGCCAGGCGCTCCTCCCTGATCCTGACGGCCTCCGCGTCCTCCTCCTCATCGTCAGAGCCGAAGAGGTCGACGTCGTCGTCACCCTCCGCTTCCGCCTCGGGCGCCTTGGCGGGGTTGATGGCGAGATCGCCAGCCTCAGGGCCGTAGGCGGTGGAGGCCTTGGAGGGGTCACCGGGCAGAGACTCGAACTCAGCCTCGAAGGAGGCAATGTGCTTGTACCAGCGGGCGGCGTGGGGGTACTTGTCGGCGGCGGGAGCGTTGCTCACGGACTTGAAGACAGCGACATCAGCCTGGGTGGGAGCGTAGCTGCAAAGCTGTTAGCACATCGTTCATTGCTAGCCAGAGAAGTTCTGAATGCAAAGTTGAGGATATGTAAGCTGTTTCAGAGGTGCGCAAAGCGCTGGTTTTCGACTCATTTGCGGGGTCTTAAGCCGCTCATAAACACGGACCAATGTTTCTCATCATCAAGCTGGGGCTGGGGAATGTAGGATAGGCAGCAAACTGCAGAGCTGGAAGGCACTCACCCGACAATGTAGCTACGGGTGTTGACCCAGTTCTCAAGCACTGGGAGAGTACATGTCAGTCAAAAAATTCCGCGCTTCAGCGCCGTCGAGCGCAGCCGTCAGAGGACACACATACTCGTGAGACCGGCGTCGGACAAAAGGTCGGCGAAACCCATATTGAGTGATGTGAGGGACTGATGGGGTGTGGGTATCAAAGGGAGAATGTGGTGTTTTGAGAGAGATTGGGCAGAAGTGAAGGAAAAACCTAAGACCCCGCTGGGTTTTGTCGCGCTCGTTTCCCACCTTTCTCGGAGACTCGTCGGCCCGCACGGTGGCTGATGCCCCTGACAAAAAAAATATCAGGGTGGCACGGTGGGTACTGAGGCTTGCAGCTGTGGCGCCGCCGTCAAGCTTCCCGACGTATGCAGAGATCGTCATCACCGAAGCTCCTCGAAGCATCGACCCGCCGCAGCGCGCTTCTATTCGCGAGCTTCGCCCGTGGCAGCCATGCTATATTACATCGCGTCCTGATCCGCACGGTCAATTGGATCCCTTTCTGCAACCATTACCACCAAAATGCTACCATCACGAGCTAGGCTTGCCGCAAGGCGACTCTCCACCTCCATTCACGATGTCAACCTCAAACCCGCCGCAGCACGACAGCTGCCTACGCTTTCACGCCCGATTCTAGCCCAGTCACGTATTACCACACATACCGTCCAGCCCCTCACTGCCATTAGACATTATGCCAATGGCCGACCACATCCTCCCGGCGGCACCCATCGCATGAATTTGGGTGGCGGCGAGGAAGAGAAGCCTGCCCTGGAACAATACGGCGTTGACCTTACCGCTAGAGCCAGGGACGGAAAGCTCGACCCGGTCATCGGCAGAGATGCAGAAATCCACCGCACAATCCAGATCCTGTCGCGGAGAACGAAGAACAACCCAGTCCTCATCGGTGCTGCGGGCACAGGCAAAACAGCAATCTTGGAGGGACTGGCACAGCGAATCATACAAGGGGATGTGCCAGAGTCAATCAAGAACAAGCGTGTCATTTCGCTTGACCTTGGTTCACTCATTGCCGGGGCAAAGTTTAGAGGTGACTTTGAAGAAAGGTTGAAGAAGGTCCTGAAAGAGGTGGAGGAAGCACATGGTGGTGTCATTCTTTTCGTCGATGAACTGCACACACTGCTGGGTCTTGGCAAGGCCGAGGGAAGCATTGACGCGAGCAACCTGCTCAAGCCGGCATTGTCCCGTGGGGAGTTGCAGTGTTGTGGAGCTACCACTCTGAACGAGTATCGGCAGATTGAAAAGGATGTCGCCCTCGCCCGGCGTTTCCAGCCAATCTTGGTGGGGGAGCCAACTGTACCGGATACCATCTCGATCCTCCGCGGCATCAAAGAGCGTTACGAAGTACACCACGGTGTTCGCATAACCGATGGAGCTGTTGTAGCAGCTGCTACCTACAGTAACCGTTATATTACCGACCGCTTCCTCCCGGACAAGGCAATCGATCTTGTAGATGAAGCTGCCAGCGCTCTACGACTCCAGCAGGAGAGCAAGCCCGATACCATTCAAGAGCTGGATAGGCAGATCATGACGATCCAGATCGAATTGGAGTCTCTGCGCAAAGAGGACGACATTGCAAGCAAAGAACGCCGGCAGAAGCTGGAAGATCAGCTGAAGGACAAGACGGAAGCGCAGCAGAAACTAAATGAGAAGTGGGAGAACGAGCGAAAGGAAATTGGGGAGATCAAGAACATCAAAGAGAGCCTGGAGAAGGCGCGACTGGAACTCGAGCAGTGTCAGCGTGAAGGCAACTTCGCGAAGGCCAGCGAACTTCGCTATGCGACTATTCCGACACTCGAGCAGCGTTTGCCCAAGGATGGTGCTGACGGGACTGGAAAGTCTCCGGACAGTCTTCTGCACGACTCTGTCACTGCAGACGACATTGCTAACGTGGTCAGTCGTACCACGGGCATCCCAGTCACCAAGTTGATGGCTGGGGAGATTGAGAAGCTCATACACATGGAGGACACTCTGCGCCAGTCGGTCAAAGGACAGGACGAGGCCCTAACGGCAGTCTCCAACGCAGTGCGCATGCAACGTGCAGGCCTTAGCGGTGAAAACCGCCCCCTTGCAAGCTTCATGTTCCTCGGACCCACTGGTGTTGGTAAGACAGAGCTATGCAAAAAGATGGCTGGTTTCCTGTTCTCCACCGAGACTGCTGTCCTCCGATTCGACATGAGCGAGTTCCAGGAAAAACACACAGTCAGCAGGCTTATCGGCAGCCCAGCTGGCTACGTCGGATATGACGACGCCGGTCAACTTACAGAAGCAGTCAGACGAAAGCCTTACGCAGTGCTTCTCTTCGACGAGTTCGAGAAGGCGCACCGTGACATTTCCGCCCTGCTCCTGCAGGTGCTTGATGAAGGATTCCTGACTGATGCACAAGGCCACAAGATCGACTTCCGCAACACCATGATCGTTTTGACATCGAACCTTGGCGCCGAAGCCATTGTAGGGGATGACTTGATTCACAAGCACCAGGTGGACTCGGAAACCGGGGAGATCTCACCAGCGATCAAGAAGACTGTCATGGACATTGTGGCATCAAACTACCCACCCGAGTTCCTCAACCGTATTGACGAGTTCATCATCTTCAAGCGTTTGTCGAGAGACGCGTTGAGAGATATCGTTGACATCCGGTTGAAGGAGCTTCAGGGGAGACTGGACGACCGGAGGATCACGCTTCAAGTTCCTGAAGATGTCAAACTATGGCTCACGGAGAGGGGTTACGATCCAAAGTTTGGAGCCAGACCGCTGAACAGGTTGATTGCCAGAGAAATCGGAAACAACCTCGCGGATAAGATTATTAGGGGCGAGCTCAGGAACGGTACTGTGGCTGTCGTGGGCATCAAGGAGGACCAGAGTGGCCTCTCTGTCTCAACGGAGGCATTGTGAAGTCGACAACAGGTGTTTGCATGAATCGTATTTCGGCTGGTGGATTGGTCATGTGGGTTGATGGATTTTTGGCGCACGTTCTCCAATACTGACAGGTGGGTGGCACGGAGAATGTTGATTTGTTAGGGCATGCTGCGTTCTGGGCGCAGGTTGCATTGCATGGCGTTCTGGTGGCTCTCCTCTTCATGTACGAATACATGTATATACAATAAAGGTATGTAAATCCAAACTCATTGTTCATCTGGTCGGACGCCAGACGTGCAGTCTCTAGCAGTCATGTGGGTCGGGGTCTGAACTACCTCTGGGCCGGGTACCGCATGCCAAGCAGCCTCGTGCAACTACATTGGTAATGCGTACTCCTATGCGCAGGAGACAAAGCTCCTGCTTGAACAAGAATCAGGGTCTGGGGCGCGGGGGCAGGTCACGAGCACATGTAGGTCTCGAGATTCTATCCCCTGGGCCTGGAGCAGTGGACGTGCGAAGTCGGGCCGTGGGGCCCACGATGCGATTGGAGAGGGGCACAGGGCGTCGGCTTTTGAAGGAAAGGCTCTGCGGCGTTGCCACACGAACGCGGGGAGTGTGTCTGGGGGGCGTCAGCACAAACAGGTTGACGCTAATTTGGGCTTGGGGCTCCGCTTCTTTTCGCTGGTCTGCCCAGAATCCGAGCTGCATCGTCGCCTGCCGTCCGACATCTTCATGTGTTGCTCGCTCATGGATCGCTCGTCGCCTGGATAATCACCCCCGTACCCGTCCTAACCTCACCCGTCGCCTATTGATCAGCTGCCTCGTCGCGCAGGCGAGCTGCGGCCTTCAACCGACCAGCAAGCGCCCGCTCGGCAAAGACACCCCCGTCCGTCCCGTCCACGTTCCGATTCGACTCCTCTCAGCATGCCCACCGCCGCCACCTCCAAGCAGCAGAAAGCCCCCCGGAGACATGTCACCACCGCGTGTCTAGCATGCCGTGAATCCAAAATCAAGGCTTGCCTCACCACGTCTTGCGCCCCAGACAACCGCTAACCAATTGCAGTGCGATGGCGGCCAACCAAGCTGTGAAAAGTGCAAGGCGAAGGGGAGGGACTGCAGATACTCGCAGGACGAGGACAAGAGGAGGTAAGCATTCATGGCCTGGCCGCCAAGTCGAGCGCCACCTCGTTGACCAGTGTCCTTCAGAGTTTCGCTGCGCAATGCCATTGAGATACTCTCGTCAAGAGTGGACCAACTGAGCCAGCACATCCTCAACAATGGCCTCCAGCTCCCACCCATGGATCCCGAGGCCGCTGGAAGCCTCGCACGCATCTTGGATGTCTTGCGCCTGCCCGCGGCAAATTCTCTGGCCATCAAGTCGGCCACTTTTCCCGCAGTAAACCCGTCCTCGGACCAGGGACCGACTGCTCTGGACTTCGCTCCCGCTGGCTTTGACTGGAACTTTCTCGACGGGCAATCGTGGAACCCTTCCTATCCAACTTCCGGCAACGTCGGCCAAGGTTTCAACACCGGCATTGATCCTCCATCCGATACCCGGCCACCCATTTCAGATTCCATGCATCCAACGAGTCAACAAGCATTCACTTCTCCTCCCGCAGGCCAGCCGTTCGTGTCGCCTTCTAATGCCCAGGCATACACCTCGTCGCCCACAAACCAGCCACTAGCTTCGCCGCCCACAACTCAGGCATACGCCTCGCCGTCCCAAACCCAGGCTGTCCCAACGGTTGAACAGCATCCAGGCTTGACAGACACTTCTGCTGACGATGCTGACGACGAAAGCGAAGATGAGCTTATCAAACAGATCTCTACCCGTATGGGATCTCTTCAGCTTGCTCCGGATGGCCATCTACGTTACTACGGAGCAACTTCTAATATTCTCTGCGACTTTCCCGATACGGATCATCATCAAACCAGGCGTTCGGTCCGCAAGGAAGGTCGGGATGTGTTAGAGGCTGCCAACCTAGACAAGGCGGTGGACCCGGCCATTGAGGAGCATCTCATCAACCTTTATTTTGCCTGGCAGGACCCATTCTTCCACGTTGTCGATGAGAAGATGTACCGGGTTGGCAGGGAAGAATGGCGCATGCAAGGCAAAGATGTTGGCTACTACTCGGAAGTTCTCACCAATGGCATGTGTGCTGCGGGCGGTGCCTTTGACGCTCGCTATCACCCCAACTTCGTAACGTGGCCCAAATCTCTCGCGGATTATTTTGCAGATAGAGCCAAGGCTCTCTTGGAGCTCGAAATGGACAGTCCCTGCTTGGCAACGGTGCAAGCTTTGGTCATCTTAGGCGGCCACGAAATGGCTTGCAAGAGGGATGCACGGGGTTGGCTCTACAGCGGGATGGCTATGCGGCTTGCATTCGATCTCGGTCTTCATCTGGACATGACGGATTATGTGAGAAAGGGCAAAATATCTACTACCGAAGCAGACATGCGGCGTACTACGTTCTGGGGTGCGTACATTGTGGATCACCTTTCGGGATTTTATTATGGCAGACCGGTCAGGATCAACAACGGTGACATATCCGTCATCAAACCCGCAGTGGAGCCAGCTGCTGGTATTGTAAGCTCATGGGTACCTTACGGATCGCACACTCCAATGGCCTCGGATCCTTCTTTGTGCTTTCAAGTCCCGCTGGAGCTGGTCAGCAGAGCGTCGGTGGAACTTTGCGAGATTATGGAGCCTCTGGGTCATGTTCTTTACGGCGTTTCGAACATCTCTAGGCAGGATCTCCACCTTCTTTCCTACAGGGTTACAGGTGAGATGCTCGATTGGAAGGCCAACTTGCCGCCTCTCCTGCAGGTTAATTACCACGACACCACAACAGCTTACCTACCCCACGTCATGATGCTCCACATGCTCTACCACCAAATGATGATTTATATCCATCGACCGTACGTTTCGAAGACGTACATTCAACCAATGCCGCCCCAGGGTCCTGGCCATATGCACGCTCAGCAAATGTGCATTGAATCATCCACTGCCATCGTCGACCTTCTTCGTCTATACGAGCAACAATACACCTTCCGGCGCATGAACATCCACGCCGTCTCCGTCATCTTCACCACGTCCCTCATCCTCATCTTCATAATCTGCTCCAAGCAGCGTGGCAGCACCCCTCCAGCCCCCGGCACCGGCACCAGCTCAGCAAAAGCCAACAACAACAGCAAGAGCCTCCTCAGCGGCAGCCCCGCTGAGAACGCCATCGCCCAGCTGAGCGTCTGCTTCCGCGCGCTCGAGGACCTCACGCAGTCGTACGACTCGGCCCGCCGCACCCGCGAGTTCCTCGTCGCGCTGCAGCAGCGCTGGCAGAACCAGGGCCGGCAGTGGGGCAGCCACGGCTCGAAGCGGCACCTCAACAAGGACCGCCCGCAGCCCGCGACGCAGCAGGACTCGAAGCGGCACCGCGGCAGCGCGTACAGCGTCAGCTCGCTGTTGGGCCCATCGTCCTCCAACGCAAACGCGAATGGCGATGCCCAGGGGACCGCGCAGGGCTCGTCGTCGTCAGCGTCGGCCAACGCGTCGGGGCACCATCACATGGGCGGCATGGGGCCCGGCGCCGCCGGCGCGGGCGGCGAGTTCGACATCGATTGGACCGGCTTCGGCGCCGCGAGGAATGGGCACAACAGCCCGGATAGTCTGGGCGAGGATATCCTCGCCCAGCTGTGCTCGATTGGGCCTGCGGGTGTGGCGTTTCCTTAGGGATGAAGCGTCCAGCCGGGGGCTCACTGTCTCTACCCACGCTCCTCAGCTCCTTACAACGGCTAATCTATCTGCGTGCGTCAACGTTCTCATTGCTCATTGGAATGTCGCGACGGCCTTGGTCTTGCCTTTGGGATGTTTGTGCGCGTTTGGGCGGGGTTATCCCATCTCTTTCGAGGGGGGTTTACTACAATTCTGCTGCGAATCACACGTCGCCTCCCTGTGGGGCTGTGAGAGAGCCTCTTCCCGAAGCAAGACTTTGTCTTTTGCTTTTGGCACGGCGATACTCTTTTTCCCCTTTCTCTTAACTGAGAGCTCTTTCACGAGTTATGGCAAACAGGGCGAGAAGGGGCTCTGCCGGGACTCGTGTCGATTCAAATTTTTTTTTTTATGGGGATGCTTGGCGTCTTTCTGGTCCTTGGCTGGGCTGCAGTACCGCCTCTCTTTCTTCTTGGTCATCACGATTCAGTCATGCATGAGGGAAATGGGAAGAAGGGGAGTTTTTTTTAGCCGGCTGGGCCAGGGAAGGACGAGGGCAAGAGTGAAGGTTGCAATCGATGAGAAGATTTGGATAGTTTAAGTGGGGAGTTGAAAGGGTTTCTACTCTTAATTACTGTCGGTGTTTAGCCTTTCAGGAGGGCGAATACCCACTTGTCTTTGTTTATTTTTGTCTTGCGAATTTAGCGTTGATAGAATAGGACGGCCAATTTTCTTCTCACTTGTGCTTGCGGTGGCAGCTTGAGTATGTGTGGAAATGGTGTTTTTGATGATGTTTAATTTAAAAACATGTTGTATCTGGTGTCCTAAAAGCTTGGGTCATCCGGCATGCTATGTATGTATGAGAGTTAATGCTTGATATGTCAAGCCGTGAGAAAAGTCAGTCGCACTGCAGCACCACGCAAAACGGCAACCAATTACATGCATCTCTCGTATTTGCAGGCGCAACATCAACTAAACACCGCGTCTATACAAATCATAACGCTCTGCTCTATTCTTCCTCTTTTTTTTTCTTTCCCCCCACCCTTTCTCTAAGCCCTGAGCAGGCCCCTCTCCTGGAGGTACTTGACGATCTGAGCGACGGCGTCCTCGACGGGCGTCTCGGCGCTCTTGATGTAGATCTCGGGGTTCTCGGGCTCCTCGTAGGGGGCCGAGACGCCCGTGAACTCGGGGATGATGCCGGCGCGGGCCTTCTTGTACAGGCCCTTGGGGTCGCGCTTCTCGGCGTCCTCGACGCTGATCTGCACGTAGACCTCGATGAAGGGCAGGGCCTCGTCGGCGCTGTGGCCCTCGGGCACGGCGGCGTGCAGGGCGCGCGCGGATTCGCGGTCGGCCTTGTAGGGCGAGATGAAGGAGGTGATGGCGATGGAGGAGGAGTCGGCGAAGAGCTTGGCGACCTGGTGGGGTGGAGGAGTTAGTGGGGGGTTTTTTTTCGCGTTGGGCTGGCCGCTGGGTTCTGGTTGGGTTGGGCGGAGGGTGCTGGCGTGGCTTGATGCCGCCATTTTTCTGAGGGAAAAAAATCCCCAGCGAGCTAGCTAGCCTCGCCTTTTTTCGGGAGGTGTTGGGGGAGTGGGACTCTTCTCATACCTCTCCTATCCGGCGGATGTTCTCGTTGCGGTCCTTCTCGGAGAAGCCGAGATCCTTGTTCAGGCCGAAGCGCACGTTGTCGCCGTCGAGACGGTAGGCGGCGTAGCCAAGGTGCAGCAGGTGCTGCTCAAGGGCAGTCGCGATGGTGGACTTGCCCGAGGCGGAGAGGCCGGTGAACCAGAGGGTGAAGCCCTTCTGCTTGCGGAACTCGCTGCGCTCCTTGCGCGTGAGACCGGCGTGCCAGGTGATGTTGCTGAGGGACCAGATGTTAGCAAACTGGTAGTTTATGCTAGGCTTTCGTCTGATGTTTGGCGGGCTGGTGCTGGGTGAAGGGCCAACGCAGAGGCACGAAAAGTCCGATAGCGGGGCAGACAGAGACAGAGGAAATATTGGCGGGTGCGTGAAGGTGTACCTACGTTGCCATTGTGTAGTATTTGGTGATTCAATGGGTATCTTTGAAAGGTTGAAGAGGCAGTGTGAGAGTCAGGAGAGGAGAAGGATGGAGAAAATGGAGAAGAGGGTCCGGGGGCTTTGTTTTTGATTAGCGGTTGACGTTGCCCACATTGCCCCTCCCGCCCAACGCGTGGCCGCCGGCGTAGGGCTGAAACAGGCTCTTCGCGTGCCAGAACTGAGCGCCCCCGCAACACCCACATCCTCCTCCGCAACCTTCCCATGCAGCAACTCGGCGCTTCATGGCCAATTCTCGACGACAACAGGTCGAGAAGGTGAGCTCGCAACGGCGTCGAGACTTCGGATGACGACGCGAATACCGTACATATCGATAAGGCGAGGTGCGGGTAGATCGCAATTCCGACGTCGTCACCGCCGTCTGAGCGGAGGACGCCTCGTCTCATCTTTAAACCTCACACGCTGCCACTCGAATGTCCAAATCAACTCACAAGCTGCCAACCGTAACTACACAGAAGGACGGCTCGAATGCTAATCCATCAGTTTCTTCTTTCCCATTACATCGAGAAGATTGACGCAACAGCCATGACAGTCATTCATAACCATTTTAGCTGACTTGTCAAGGCATATTCAACGGCTTCACAATGGGAAATAAACCAACAGAAACCCAAGAAGAACCTAACAACCTCTCATATTGACCTTGCCAAGGCTACCTTCGGATGGTCTAATCTGATTTGCGGGAAAATGTGTGCTTACTGAGACAAGTTCTGGGATTCTGTTCCGCCACGACACCTCACATCATCCATCGAGCTCACGCCCCAACTACACAACACCCGAACATCTCTCAATCAGAGGTACCGTCGCTACGTCAAACATTATTCTTGATTCCCAGAAACCCTTACCACCGTCCGTCCAACCACGAGCCATGGCTTGCCCGGGCTTTGAAGGCAACCCAGACTTCTATGGCTTTGGTATCCGACTCGGTGTCTACCTACAATGGCTGTCTTCATGGGTATCCAACTCTCTTCATCCTCCTGCTGCGCGCACGAACCATACTCCAAACTCGATATTTGTTCTGGCCATTCTGGTGTCCATGACAGTGTCTGTTCAGTCCCAAGAAATCAAGCCTGTCGAGGCGTACATTATGATATTGATCTGTTTCGGCTTCTCTCTGACCGTAATGTCCTCTCTTGGAATACGGCTCTTCTTCTTGCGACCATCCTCTCTTTCTCTATTCGTGACGACTTTTCGTGAACGAGTTCCGAAGGTCATTAACTCGGTGGTGATCGCACACAAAGCATACACGATTGCACTTCGACGAACGTTTTCTTTCAATGAGTCGACGCATACCTACAAGAGACTCTGGATATCTTTCATCAAAGGTGTTTCCATTGGACGCTCTCATTCGACCCGACCTCCCATGAGTTTGGACGACATATCCTTCGTTAAACACTGGTCATTTTCTTGGTCCGGAGTCCTATGGAGGAGCGCAATTCTGTCTTATCTGACGGGCTTGAGTCTTTGGCTCTGGTGGTCTCCATGGATTTCGCAGCAGGAACGCTGTGAATCCGCCATCTACTTCTTCGGCCCTCAAACTCTGGGACACGGAATGATCACATTCTACAAGGTAGCCTCAATTATAGCGGCCTTGCCGATAGTAGGTCTGACCTTCTTCATCCTGGCACACGCGATTCCAATCGTGACCGACATGTACTCTACCAGCCTTGGAGTCGTATCGCTCTCGGACGTGCTCGAACCTTTTCTCAGAGATGTCATCATTCCCACATTGGATGGCACCAGAACGGGGCCATCAGGAGAGCCACTCGAAAGGGTAAGCTCTTTCTGGAGATTCATGGATATCGTGGAGCCAAGAAACCCTCAACGAGCCCTTGATGAGTTCGGATATTTTATCGCACGAGGTGAAGCTGCCGGTCAAGCACATGCAGGCGGTAGTGTAGACCTCATGTAAATATACTGCGGAAAGGAAGATGGTTTCATTCGCTAACGTTTTATTAGTCCTCACGCGAAGCTTTTTTGCGGACTGTTCCATATTGTGTCATTCGCTACGATGGCTTGTTTCACGGCTTTCATCGAACAGACGATAGCTGCTGCAAATATCACGGACGTCTATGACATCAAGTCCACGGGTCAACTGATACCTTTCATTATCGGCCTGGTGTCATGCGCCAGTACAATCGCAGAGATCTGCAGGACTTTCTGGCTCGAACGTTGGACTGTAAGTATTGCAACCACTGTATCTGTTTATATTGCTGATAGGTGAGTTACAGAAGATGGGCCAGCGTCCTTCTTCGGCTCTTGAACTCCCAGTCAGAAATGGTGTTCTTTCGGAGCCCGACGCAGCGCGTCGCCGCCGCGCCTCAAGTATATAGCTTGGTTCATTGGTAGCACATGAGGTTGCCGTTTGCGCCTCCAGAAGGGGCATCAACTATTTCTAGTAGCTTTTGATATCTTCAGACATCATTCCCAGTCCAGAAGTCTATTCAGAATCTGCACTCCATTCTCTTCGCAGAGACCATGCGTGGTAAGGAGATCGGTAGCCACCTAGCTTGAGGTCGCAGAGTTGCGAATCACTTGATTTCAAGCGAGTTGATCAGTCGCAATTGACACGATTATTCTACAAATATGACTATTTTTGTGCTGGTTCCATCGTCTTTGTGCAGTTAAACGTGCTCTTTCTGATATGTCCCTTCCATCAAATACAGCAGCAATATGCATTCACACCCCCATTTTCCCGTCCACCAACCCAATCGTCTCTCCACATTACAACGACTACTTGAACTATTCCGGTCGCCCACCCCCAAACTTCTCGCAGTGAAACCGAACGGACGCCGTTGGGAAAACGCCAACGAAAAAAGTAGAATGAATGCACACCATCATCCTAGCACATGCACATCCGAGACCTTTTCTTCGGCGGTTCGCCCACCAAGTGGAACCCCGTCTCACACCCCGTACTCTCATTGCCTTTCTCCTCGCAGCAGTCCCATATGAAGCCCTCGGGATAATCTTCCCTGTTCTCCTTACTATCAACAGGCCCGTGACAGTCTTCGTCATTGTCAGCCCAGAAGCCCGAGTCATAATCCGGCTCCATCTCCCCTTTTTGACGAGATGCGTTAGCGACGAAAACGTGCAAAACCCCCCCCTTTGTCGATTCAAGGTAGATAATACCTTCGTGCCACACACACGCCTCCGGCCCGTTTTTGGTGACTTCGAACTCCTTCTTGCACTGCACGCAGTACTCGAACCGCTTGCGCTTGTTCGACGCCGCAACGGCCGCGGCGCCGGGCTCCTCGGGCGACTTGATGTCGTTTTCCGAATCGGTTGCTGTCACGAGGAGTTCGTCCTCGACAAGGCTTCTACCATGCTCGTTCTCGAGGACTTTGAGCAGGACGTACTGCAGCCGGTCGAGATCCGCAGCAAGCACCGCCTGGGCCGTTGCGTCATTGCGGTCAGTCATGATGGCTGGTAATTGTTGGGTCGCCAGGACACGTTCGCGGGAAGCATTTTTAAAAACTCGGCGCGTTGCCGGGCCGACGGGAGATTTGTTACCCCAGATGGCCCCAATTTGGTAGAAAGTATCTTCAACAAGGGTAGATCTAGCAGAAGAAGTTGCTGCTACTACTGTCGAAACCTCTTGGTCGAATAGTCGGGTTCCACGTGATGGCTCCATTGGCAGCCCTCGGACTGCTGTTTGACGACGCCGCCGCCCTGCTTGGAGCAGCAGCTCCAGATGAAGCGCTCCGGGAACGTGGTCCGCATCTCGGCCGTGTCGATCTTGCCGTCGCGGTCCTCGTCGTGGTATTTCCAGTGGCCCATGTCCCAGTTGACGTCCAGAGTCCCTTCATTTCAAAAGATGGTAAAAAAAACGTCAGTTGTGGTTTATGCAATTGGAAGGGAGGGGCCTGGGGACAAAGGGTTTGAAATTAGTACCGCGGTGCCATTTGCACGCATTGTCGGGGTTCATCGTGATGTCGAATCCCTGGTTGCATCTTCCGCAGACTTCATATTTTCGCCGTTTGACGGACGAGCCATTTTCGGCCGCGGTGGATTGCATCTGGAACTGCCGTTCCACTGCCTCTTTGCAGCCGTCGAGAAAGGCAATCCTGAATAGCACCTGTCGGAGGAGATCGGGGCTCGCGTGCATGATGGCGTCTGCAAGCGGTTCGGGCGAGCTCATGGTTGCAACAAGATTGTTGGGGATGAAAAGGAAGAGTTGTGAAGTCTGACGTGTGGTTTCAAACGCCGGTTTTGACGAGGTATTGGGCCGAAATGTTGCTGGGTCAACTGGCGATCTTTTTCGAAACACTCGGATCAATGGTTTACTTTGCTACTCTGGAGGGAGAACTAGACATCACCTCCACATGCTTACCATCACACGCAACTGACGCATATGAACATGAGAGAAGACACGAAAAAGCATCAATTGAACACGCAAAGGCTTATAACGGGATCGTAGAAGAGAAAAAAAAGAACAGCTCATTGCGGTGCTTCGCCCCCACCTCAAGCACACCGCGTCGTCTTGGGCATATGAATCAATGGCGCATCAACGCTGCGCCAGGCCGCCGCAAGATGCCGACCCCTGATCTGGCAGCCCTCAGCATTGCCAGGCCGGCCGCAGCACGTCCAGTCAAACGTGTCCCGGTCCTTGTAGAAACCAAGGCTGGAGAAGTGCTCCGCGTCCTCTTTGATGTCGTCCCACGTGCTCCGGGGGAAATTTTCGATCATCATGCCTTTGTTCAATCCCTCCCATCAGCGATTCTAGTCCCGCGATGTCGTACTAAAGTCGGGAACATGACATACCAGGATGGAAGGGCTGGCAGCATGCGAGTTCCTCGTTGCGCGTCTCGTCGAATGGCTGCTCGCACTGCGCGCATACTGCGAAGCGCGCGCGCTTCTTGGTGGACTGGGCCGTGCCGGTATCGGGAGTCACGGGCTGCACCTTGCCGCCCTCTAGCTCCTCGATGAGCATCTCCGACTCGATGTACTGCCGCGCGCTCGGGTTGTCGCGGCACAATTTCACCAGGATCAGCTTGGCGTGCGAGGCGTTCGAGGCGTAGATGGCCTGTTGGAGGACGCGGGGATCCATGGTGAACACACTGAGCGATTGAGAGTCGAACAATGCATTATCTTGGAGAAGATCGCTTTTTTAATACCAAGGCCGTTGACCAGCAGCTAAAGTAGTATCTGAACTGCGAGGCGGCTGTATGTCGGAGAGATGCGTCCCACGGTACGGCACATGAGGCCCGCTGGTCTGGATCGTGCTGCCTTTCCCTATGCGGTATCGACCTCTGATCCCTCTCATGGGAGGGGCGCCATGAGGCTTGCATGGTAGCCTCGCCACTAGGTAGTTGCCTATACACGTCGGCTGTCAGCTGCTGTACATTTCGTAATACAGACAACGCCAGTTGTGCAACACGCCACGCCAAATGCCATGTTACGACGGGTAACGCTTGAATGTGTCGTGTGCCTGATTGGTGATCATTTTGCGAGGCTGTTGTCCCATCTCTTGCGCCAGCGAACAGATACAAAGGCTCATGTTTAGAGCTCATTCCTCAGACAGACATGGTTCAGTAAGTCGGGTAACCGGGTGGATTCCGGATCCAGCCCCTCATGGAGCCCGCTGGCTGACTTGGGTAGTGGCCAGCACTGAGACGAATGCTGTGAGTGGTGGTGTTGCCGGTCGTGCTCGGCTTTCTTCTTTCTTTGTTTGGCAGTGCCACGATTCGATGGTCTGTGTGTCGAAGGCTGATAGTCGATCAGACCCTCACTCTTTTGATGGAAATCTCCCGGGCTTGATGAGGACCTCTTCGGCAGCCCGGATTGTTAGCTCCACGGGCACGACAACAGCTCCAGATGAAGCCTTCAGGGCAATCATGGACGTTTGCTCTCATGTTCTCTTCCAGGTCGAGAGGCCCGTAGGTTTCGACACACCAGTCACCCCAGACTTCATGCTCGAAATCCACACCAAGACTTCCTGGTGGCGAATTAGCGGATGTCATGACAGGAGCACGGAGAACGCACCGTCATGCCAGGTGCACTCGCTGTCATTGTGGGCGCCTGTCTCGAATTTCCTGTTGCAGCGGGAGCATTCAATGAATTGGATGCTAGGGCGTTTCCTGCTAGGGGCGATGCCGTTGGCGCTCAGCATGGCGGCCACGGGCGGTAAATGAATGGGCTCCTCGCTGCTGCTGCGAGAGTCGACCATGAGCTCGACGCCGACGAGGTCTCGTGCCGCAGCGGATTTCTCGCAGATGGCTTTGAGCGTCATCTTCAGACGCTCGTGGCTCGCATATTCAATAGCTTCGAGTAGGGCCCTGGATGTCATGGCGGGGAAAGGGCGGAGACGAGGGGGGTGATAAAGGTGACGCGTGCAAAAAAGATACAAACAAAATGATTGTTGGAACGCAGGGCGGAAGAAAGACCAGCGCGTGATTTTCCGTTTGCCTGAAACCCCTGACCCCTTGGATGCAGTAGGTTAGATCTGGCCTCTATGGGTATAGCGGCCACGTTGCTGACGGGCACGGCTGTGATGACAGATGAAACGGCGAGTTGGTCCTCGTCGTCTTTGCAGCAGCGTCGCTTTGTGTTACTCTTCACGTTCGGGCTGGGGGCAACAAAGCCGCGCAGGGTGGATTCGATCGCCCCCATGATCGCCTATCGCGCCTTGGCCGCGCTTAAGCCACCTGTCACTGCAACTCCACCACCACCGAGTCTCTGATGCGGATTCCCATCTGGAAGGAGAAAAAAAATGTAAAGACCATGGTATTTCTCTCCTTTTGTGCACCTTCTTCGTCGCAAGAAAAAAAAGTCCCCCCTTTCAACACCTCGCCAGCCAACCCCATAATTTTTGTCAATTCCGATAAAGCCGGCGCTGAACGCAGCATATCAACCGTAAACCCCCATATAGGGGAAGAAAAGCTGTGGAAAAGCCTTGGTAGGAAAGAAAAAAAAAACGTCAAAGGGGAAAGAAAAGTTATTTTGACACCCAGATGTAAACGCAGCAATAAAAGAGGAAAGAGCATCAACGCCTTATCACGCACTCAGCACCACCCGCTCACTTGGCTGAACCCTGGCCTACATGTACACACCGGACAGGAAAGCTCAAGAAGTTACAAAGGAAGAGGAAGGAGGCAAAGGAAACCGCCGCAGTCGGGAGAGCTGGTCTGGCTTAAAGCTCCGTGTCCATGTCGCCATCTTCGTTGCCCGGACGCTGCTGCTCGACAACGCCTAGTAGACGCGCATAAGGGACGGTGACGCGTTGGAGATCGCGGTGTTTGCCTAACACAGGAGATTAGTCCACATTCAACTGATGGTTGAAAAATCCAATCGGACTTACCAAGAACGACCACCACCTCCTTCAGCAACTCTTCCCGCTTCCAGCCAACCAGCTCTTCCTTGCTCGTGCCCAGCAGTGTGCCTGTGCCCTCGCTCTCGCCATTCGCCTGGTCGATGTCGTTGTCGTCATCCTCAAAGATGTTGCCCATAAGGCTGCGCAACAACTCTTCGATCTTGCCCTTCGAGCCTTCTGCGCCCAGCCGCTTCGCATACATGAGCAAATAGATCTTGAACTCTTCACGGGCGCCGAGCGTCATCGCGGCCGCAACTCTGTTCTCCAGATGCGCGATGCTGACGCTCGACTCCAGGTTCTCGAAGCCCTCGGCCGACAGCAACGCCTTGATAAGACGCGACAGGTAGAACGCGCGGCCACGGAGGAGCGTGTTGCTCGTAGTGTTGCGCTCGAGCTGCGGTATGATGCCGGCCGAGATGTTTTCTGGCGCGACCTCGTCCGTATCCCTGTCCTTGCTTTTGTCGTTCTTGTTGGCCGAGGCGCTCGAGGCCAGGTTCGTGACCGAGGAGTCCGTGGTATTCCAGTACTGCGAACCCACGGCCCACCATGCCTCCGAGATACGCTGCCAGACAAAGAGCATAGGGGAGTATGTGTAGCCGTCACCGTTGGAGAGTGCAACGATGATGCGGCCCTGAGAATTCAGACGGGCGAATACAATACTGGGTGTACCGAGAAGATGCGGGCCTTGCGAGTGGATTGCTGCGTCGAGGATAGGAGCAACAGAGACGGGTGGGTGAGGCGCGGAAAGTGTCTTGATGTTCCAGACATAGCAATTGCCCACCGCTGTAATGCAGAGAAGCCACCAGCCTCTGCAGTCCATGATGACCGGTTGAGCTTCAAGCGTCAGCGGGTTCAGCAATCGCCGTCCGGCTGGCGTCCAGGCATGTATTGACCCATCCTCGCATGCTGCTGCCCAGAAGTTTGGATTGCCAGTGAGAAGCATGACTGCCTTCGGAAGGAAGTCTTGCCAAAGGTTCTGACCTCGTTTCGTGCATGTAATTCGCGTCGGGTCCCGGTCCTGCGGCCTGCCTGTTCTCGAGGTTGCGCCTGAGTTGCGGGCTTCCAGTACGACCAGGTCTTCGTCCTTTGATGAATTATCACCAGGCTGCGGCGGCTCGCTTCCGTCTACTGTCCTAACAATGACACTCCGAATAAGGGGGACTGCCAACCTCAACTGGCTCACCGATAAGCTGGAATTGACGATGGCAGGACGGAGAGGCTCAGGAATTTCTATCTCCGCGGGCCGTTCGGACGTTTTGGCTGGTACCAATCCATCCGGAGTATTCACTAGGATAGGGGCAGCCCCATTGCGAGTTGAGCTTGCGAATTTTTTCTCGGTTCTGCGTTCGGCGTCTCCCTCGATTTCGGCAAACTTGCGCTTATTTCCAAGCAGTAGTCCAGCCAGTCCTCCCTTCGGGAACCCATCGTAGGGTTTCGATAAGTCGAGAATGTTGTGGGGACCGTCATTGCGGCTGCCGGGTCCACTTCTGGTTTGTTGCGCCGAGACGAGCTGCGTCTGGGGCAGAGAGGATTCCGCTAAACCGGATGATGCCGATACAAGCAGAGGGGCTATCCTTTTCTTGCCATCCTTGGTGACAGTTACCCGCTGCTTGAGCTTGTCCACTCTGGTATCTCCTGATGACCGCGGGGCTGCTGGTGCTGGGACTGCTGGGCTTTGTCCATTAGTAGTTGCTGGTTGAACTTCCAGCAAGGGCGCAGCCACGCCGTTTGTTTGCGCGCTGCCCGTGACACCGTTTGCAGTCGCAGGTGCGGGAAGTCCTCCATCACCCATCAACTCGCCCATACGCCCCTGAACGCCCTTTAGCTCGCCAGCTTTGCTTCCTTCCTCCAGGTGTAGTGCGTCTGTACCCTCGATCATGCCAAGCCTGCGCCCTGCACCAAACTTTTGCAACGCCTTGTCGCTCTCGGAAACCGGTGCAACGTATCCCAGCTCTCCTGGCTCAAACACTGCAGTCATGATGCTTCCGTCCAGACTGGTAAGGTACAGTTTCTCGCCATCCGGGGACCACGCAAGGTCCGATATAGATTTACTTGCAAGCTCCTGGGTGATGACGAAAGGCCGCGCAAAGCTCGTATTCCATATGCTCAGCGTCTTGTCCTGTCCTGCGCAAGCAATAACCGTAACCGAAGGAAGATTGGAGTTGCCATTAGCGTCGATGTGGGCGTCGGTGAGGGGCTCTCTGTAGAACATTCTCGGAGAGAACGCGCAAACCTCGACTGGTCCTTCATGGCCTATCAAGTTGATATCGCTTTCCCAGGAACCTCTGTTCACAATAGCCACGGAACTCACTGGTCCGTTCGTCGCGTTTGCCGCAGCTATGTGGTTTCCGTCGGGCGACCATGAGCAGCGCCGGAAGTACGTCGTCAGCGGCGAGAGGACGAATGGAGAGATGATGGTCGTCTCGAGAGTAAAGTTGTTGACCGAGTCCTGCGCTGTTGCATTCGGAGCGGGCGGGGTGAAGCGGAAGAGCTTGATTGTGCGGTCGTCACTGGCGGTTGCGAAGTATTTGTTTGCCGGGTCGAACGTGATGCCTTTAACGTGGCTCTGGTGGCTGTTGAGCGTCTTGAGCTTCTCGAACGTGTGCCCCGACCAAACCACGACCTTCGAGTCCAAGCCCACCGAGACCAATATGGACGAATCGTATGACCAGCCCAAATCCTGGACATCGTTGTCATGGCCGATCAGACGCCGCAGAACGCGCCAGTTCTCAACAGGCGGCTCCTCATTGCTTCCTGTACACGGTTTTAGCCGCAACCATCAATCGATAAGATATATGCGCCGTACCGAAAGTGGAGTGTGACACCGGATTGGGGTCCAGCACGTAAACGCATACGACCCTGTCATCTGCGCCTGAGGCCAGGTATTTGCCGTTACCGGAGAAGCGCACGGCGTGGATGGTACCGGAGTGGTTGCTGACAGCGGCGAGCTGCCTGGGCTTGTTGTAGTCGGGATTTGCGGAGTTTAGGATAGCCTCTGTCGACCAGACCCGAACGTGTCCATCTGCGCGGAAAGCTCAGCATTTGTGGGGGTGAGGAAGCATGCGCTGGCCAAAGGTCCGAAGCTCCGCGCGAGCTATCCACGTACCTCCAGCGGCAGTAACGAGCCTGGTGCCGTCGGGCGAGACATGGCAGCTGTAAACCTCGAAGTCCTTGAGCTCACCTGCAAATTTGCGCGAATTAGTTTGCATTCGGGAACGCGACAGCGCGCACGACAGAGAGCAGTTGCGCGAAGGAGCTCACCGGGATGCGTCAACCAGACGGGTTTGACAATGTGCATGTTGGCAGTGCGCTTTGAGGCGCTCCCTCATAATCGGGCTGGTGGCGGGTGCGGAAAGCGCGATGCAGAGCAGCGGTGGTGGTGTCGATGCTCGAGGTCTGTTGTGGTTGAAGCTGTTGAACGCGCGCGACCTCTACATACACAACGGCGGGCGGAGCTGCTACGCTTGGCGCGTCTGCGGGCGGTGACGTCTCAGGCCAGGCACATTTATTTATGCATACCAACGAATCCGTACTCGCTCATCATACTACTCGTCCAGCGACTACCGGCCGCTACAAACTGCCGTTGGCCTAATGCGCACGCTATTTACACGTTTCACCCGCATACATGCTATTGCATGCCCTCCATAAGGTCGACTTTATCGAGCACCATGCCTCTCAAGCCCGCCCACTCCCTCAATTCATCCCATTCCTCGCCCTCCTCTTCGCCTTTCCTGTTCACGTCCTTGAAGCCCCATGCCTGCGCAACCCTGTCCACGGCCGCTCGTTCTTCCTCCCTCAAGTACCGCTCTGACAATGCCATCCCCATCGCCCACGATATCCTGTCCATCTGGTCGTTCGCCGTCGTGACCGCCACCACACCAATCGTGGAAACCACTCCCACGTATGCCAAAATACCGACCATTGCTATTTGCACAGCCGACTGCGGATTAGCCACCTGCTGAAACTCGGCAAATTTGGAGGCAAGGACGTAGGCAGCTCCGGGAGCCAAGCCAAGGCCCAAGACTGGCGGCATGACTTTCCTGATAAGAAACGCGCGGCGGTAGGCTGGTTGCCGGAAAGTAAGTTCGATGATTGAGAGCGCCAGTTGCAAGTCCTTGGTTTTTATGGCTGCGTCGATTGCGCGATTTGCAATATCTGATGGCACGGCCGCTGATGGGTTGCTTGGATTCGGTAGGCTGTACTTCACGGGGAAAGTGTCCGGCGTTGCGATAGGCTTGTTACCGTACAAGTAAAGAACTTCTGGAAAGCTTTCTGGTCGTTCCAGAAGAGTCTGTGTCGTGATATAGGCCCCCAGAACCTTTGGCGAGATGAAGACTGGCGGGTGCTTCATGAGCTTGTACAACAGCGTCGAAAGAAGCTCGATTGGCTTGGTTGGATCCACGGAGTGTGATTTGAAGTCCAACAGCACGGAAGTTGGCGTCGACTGCTTCACTGCGCTGGTTGCTAGCTCGCTCTTGCTACCATGTCCGATCAACTGTTCGGCAGCATCTTGCGAAACCTTGAGCGCGGCCAGAAGGACTTCTTCTGAGGGGACGGCCCTGTTGTTGAGTATGGCAAGAATGGCCTGCTGTGCTTTTTCGAGTTCAACGGCGGCGTTGGCAGTAAGCGGCGAATTGCTCCCCTGGCCCGTACTGGCTGAGCGGATGAACCTGCTCGTGGCAGACGGCGATGCGTACGAAGGAGGAGCTTTGCGGGACAGCAATCGAAGTCGTTGCAGGAGCTGGCTTCGAGAAGGCGGACGCGAGGACTCAGCGATGAGTGCGGAGCTCAATGAGCGGCGCTGACCCGCGGGCTGCCGCAGGATGAAGTCGCATAGCTGACATGGTGGCGTGGGACGCGCGCGAAGAAGGCGCGACGACGAATTCATGGCGGATGTTGCGGGATTAAAGCCAGAAGGTTGGCCGCCGTGATGACGATTCGAGAGCGAGAGAGTGGCTGTGCGGTGCGAGCCACATGCAGCCCAAGCTGGAAGGAACAGGACCCGACATCATTCGCTCCCGCGCCCGCAGCCCACACCTCCACAACACCACCGTCTTCTGCTCTCACCTTCAAGCTCTTTGAGGCGCCAAAGCCCACTCCACCTTTCTGCGTCGATACAGCTCGGCGACTTCAATACGGCCAGCTTGGCCTCGCATACGACACCTCCGCCATGCCCGCGCCGCCTCCACCACCTCCCCCTCCGCCGCCGCCTGGCGCTGCCGGCGGTCCGCCTCCCCCGCCGCCTCCTCCCCCGGGCGGCTTACCAGCGCGGCCTGCAGCTGGTGCCGGGAAGAGTAGAGTGCGTACAACCTCCTGCTAAGGCCTAGGCGAACGAACTGCTACTGATGACGAGTACAGGGAGCACTGCTCGGAGACATCCAGAAAGGCGCGAGACTAAAGAAAGTCGGCGTGGTCAACGACCGCTCAGCACCGGCCGTTGGCAAGGTCCTCGATGGACCCTCCGGCCCTCCAATGGGCGCGCCGCCTGTTCCCGGCGGTGCACCGAAACCCCCCGGCGGACTCGCACCACCCGTACCAGGCAGCAACAGAGCAAGGAGCAACAGCGACACGGGAGATAGCTCAGGAGGAGCGGCAGGAGGAGCAGCGCCACAGTTGGCGGGAATCTTTGCGGGAGTGGGCATGCCCAAGCTACGGAAGACGGGCAAGGGCGGAGTCGACACCGGAGCAGAGAAGCCAGATACGCCATATCTGTCAGACCCGGAAACGACGCGTTCACGGACAGCGCCCAAGCCGCCCACAGGCGCAGCGCCGTCACTTCCTTCAGCCCCACGGCCGCCTGGAGGTGCTCCGCCGCTCCCGCCCAACGTCGCAGCCCTCAAGAACACCCTCCGGCCCGCATCTTCCACGGGCTCTCTTGGTGGGAAGCCCAAGCCACCACCACCCGTCGGCAAGAAGCCGCCCGTTCCTCCACCATCATCGCGGAAGCCCTCGACGCCCGCGCCACCTCCTCCGCCCTCCTCAGCACCCGCTCCACCGCCGCCGCCTCCACCGTCCGCCGCCCCTCGCCCGCCTTCGCGCGCCACACCACCACCTCCGCCTGGCCCGCCCCCACCACCAACAAACGGTCATTCCCTTGCCGAACAAGCCGCCCGCAATGCCTTCGGCCGCGCATCTCCCGCCGCACCACCGCCTCCCCCACCCGCCTCACCACCACGCCTACCATCCGCTCCCCCACCACCCCCATCTGCCGCCCCATCCGCGCCACCTCCACCTCCCGGCGCCCCACCAGTCAAAGCACCCACAATGGTCATGCCTCCGCCTCCCCCGCCTGCGTCCGCACCCCCGCAGCGCGCATCGACCATGGCCGCGAGCTCGTACACGCTGACCAATGGCGGTTCGACGAAGAGCCCTTCGGCGTCTGTAAGCCCTAACATGCTACGCATCAACGACGGTCGCTGGAAGTTCCAGGATGACGGGCAGCTGCCGAAGCCGCGGGATTTCGTTGCCGGGCCGAAGAAGTACAGGGCCGGGCGGGGGAGCAGCGTGCCGCTGGACTTGAGCTCGTATGAATGAGTGCGTGAGTGCACCATGCGGCATTCAGCTAGCCGGTGGTCTTTGGGACGATGAGGACTCGTGCGTGAAGAGATGAGTGGTACGGCCGTGTGTTACCTTAAAAGTCAAGGGCCCAAGTCTTTCCCTCTTTTTCTCTTTGTTTTTCCCCCTTCTTTTGTGATCATTTGCATGGAGTTGGGAGACGGGAATGGCCCGCTATGGGGGATTCTTATGGGAGTAAACCCTTTTTCTGTACACGAAGGAAAGGGAAGGACATATCATTTTCAAAAGGGAATAGGGGGCCCAGGCTTTCCGGTTTTTCACGCGAAGACAATTTTTTCAACAAAGGCAAGCCGTGTTTCTTATTAAAGGTTACCCCATACCCCTGGTGTTCTTTTCTCTTCGTTGCTGCTATTCACAACTTTTCTTTTCTTCGTTGCGTCGATTTCGGATGGGGGATTGAGGAGAGAAACGTAGCATAAATTATGGAAATTGAAACACTGGAAGAAGATAGCTTGCGTTTTGCACGTCGTGAGTGAAGAGTCATGCATGTGGTTCCTCCGCCCTATACACACTACGTTTACGTCGGAGACCAGTTCCTCTCCTGCATATTCTGGCCATACCAAAAGGGGAGTGTTTACAGTCTTTCCATGTCCTCACCGGGAGGCTTCCATGTGTTCCTTCCGTCGCAAAAACGAACCCCATATCAAAACATCTGTATACGAATTTCGCAAAGTTTTTGGTTCCCACGTCTCTCTTCTTCTTTTGGCAGACCGCGCTACTCGTTTCTCTCTCTACTCTTTGCCATTTTCACTCATCCTTCCCGCCTCCAAGAGTCTTTTGCAAAAACCCCATCTCCTTCTTCTTCTCCTCGGCCTGCCGCCTGCGCTCCGCCACCTTCCACTTGATCCAGTACGCACCCGCGATGCCCGTCGCATACCCGCCCAGATGCGCGACATGGTCAATGCCGGTTCCACCGCGGCGGGTCAGGCCCCAGAGCTCGTAGACGAGGAACGAGGCGAGCAGGGCGCGCTGGCTGACGGGGATCTGCCAGTCGGGCAGGCCGGGGAGGGAGAGGTAGTCGCTGTTGCGCAGCAGGAAGAGGGCGGCGATGGTGGCGGCGAGGGCGCCCGAGTTGCCGAGGGTGGAGACGGCGAGGTTGCGCGTGAAGACGGAGACGATGAGCGAGGCCGTGGAGCCGAGCACGCCGCCGGCGAGGTAGATGGCGAGGAAATCGGCGCGGCCGACGAGCTCGTGCAGCTGCGGGCCCGCGCCCATGAGGATGAGCATGTTCATGAAGAGGTGCTTGGGGTCTTGGTGCGAGAAGATGTTGCCGATGACGGAGAAGGCGGTGGGGTAGCCGGGCGTCTGCACGAAGTATTTGTTGAAGAAGCGGTAGTTCGGGGGCCAGCGCCAGGCGCAGAAGATGAGCAGGTTGATGCCGAAGAGGGTGAGGCAGGTGGCTAGGGCGGGGGGCGTGTCGGGGAAGAGGCGCGCGTGGGAGCTTGGAGGGATGTAATTTTCGGCGAGGAAGTAGCATAGGGCGACGATGACGGCTGCGACGGCGGCGGAGGGGAGAATGCGGCGGGCCTATAGGGATGATTGAGCACACAAGCAAAAGTACCGGTTCGCATGATGGTGACTTACAGAGCTCATGTTCGGAGCTTCTTTTTCCTTGCGCATAGTGGCCTGCTCCTCATAGTACTTGATCCACTCGGACTTTTCCTTCCTGCCTGTTCGTTGTATATCAGCATTGGGATCGGGTCGCAGCATGCATCAAGTGGCTTCTCACGTAGTACCACATTAGACCTGACAGGGCCTAATGTCCCACTATTTCCCTCTTTTGCTGCCTTTTCGACATTTCCCTCTTCCTTCTTCTTTTGCTGCGCATATATTTCCTCGTTCCTCCTCCTCAGCGCCTCAAGCTCACTGTGTCCATAGATGCTCTCCTGCGTCTGACCAGTGTCTGCCTTCTTGTATAGCCGTAGATCTTGTGCCCTTTGGATCAGCTGGCCCTCTAGCCTCTCCGCCTCTTTGTGGGCCCAAGCTGCCGCGGCTGCTTCCTCGTCGATAGGATACTTTGCTCGTAGATATTCGAGGGCATTCAGGGCACGGTCTTTAGGGACAGCGGTCGGTCCGTCGAAGTGCACACCTTTGTCGGCCAAGCTCCCAGTCACGCGGCGATGCTGAAGAGCACGGAGGACAGCATTGCCCTCTTGGGCCGAGGTTCCAGGGCCAAATATCTTGGCTATTTGGGCCTGGGGCACGTCTCCATCCTGGAGCGGTGTATCCTCTTTCTCGTCCACATCCTTGCTCTGTCTCGCGCCTTTTGCAGGTTTCGGGGCCGGTACAGGTTTCTTTCGATCGCGAGAGGAGACAGACGTGGTCGCACTGAATTGACGATGCTCAAGAAGGCGAAACAGAGGTGGGTAGAAGCTGTGGCGTTGAAGTGTCGCGGGACCGAGGCGTAGAGGGTGGAGAGGTGGTAGAGCTCTTGGCGATGCAAGGCGAGAGGATGCAATTGACCATGGGGGCAGGGCAAGCGAGAGCGACCGCAGCCCGGAGAATGGCCTACATGCTATCGCCCAAGCATTGCTCATCGCTGTGGTGTGTGGAAACGCGTACGATGATGCAGGCAGGCGCGGAACACGCGATGGAAGGTTCACGCTGCATGTGTGTCACTTCCGCCGTCTTCCCGCCGCGCATCATCAAAAAAAACCGCCCTGGCATTGAACTCCCACCTCACCCAACACTTCACTGCACTCTCTAGACTAACGACTCGCGCCTCAATCACCCATCATGTCCTCCGAGGCACTGCCCATCTCGCCTGCCGCCTTCGCCGACGCGATCAAGGAACTGACGCTGCCGTCACTGCACACCAAAGCGGCCGAGCTGCGCAACTCCATCTACCACCTGCGCCGCTCCAACCTGCAGCTACAGCCTTTCGCAGATGAGGGCGACGGCGACTGCGCCGACGCGATCAAGGAGAATGAGGAGGTGATGGCACGCATGGAGGACCGCATCGAGCTCCTAAAGCTGGAGGTTGAAGTGAATCGAGGCATGCTGTGGGTCGAGGATGCCAAGCCAGATCAAACAAAAGAGCAGGTCAACGGAGACGCTGGCGAGCATGCGAACGAGGGCAGTGCGCAAAACTCAACTGCGACAGAGGCCCGCCAGCAACCCACCGCGAGCTCTGCGGCTGCCTCGGCGAACAGTGCGACTCATGCAAGCAGCGACGAGGAGGGAGTTTTCCTCTGAGAGGCGAACGCCGAAGGAGGTCTTGATTCGGCGGAACTTACTATACGAGAGACAATTTAACAAGACCGAGGACACTATCGTCGACTACCTAACGCGGATGCGGCTATCGGGAGGCACGGAGGCTATTGATAGCATGAGCAATATCACGGGCAGCAGGGGAGGCTGGGAGGTCGAAGCCGGCTCGAACTACCGACTGACAACCCCGCAGTCCGGTCAGCGCGCAGCCCCTGCCTGGTCCCGGCTGTCCATGCGTCAGTGGAAGCGACTCCGGGCATCACCAGACACATGGTTGGCCGGCACTTTGCGCCAAAGACACCACAACTGGACCGCAACCAGTCATGTCATGCAGGGATGCTTGTGTTTGTAGAGCGGTGGTGCGGTCTGTCTTCGCTAGGCGTCGGTCAGCTCGAGAATGCAAGTAATGTTCTGATCGTGTTGCAGCCAGCCACGAGAGCATGCATTAAACTGCCAAGCAAGCTTAGCTGACTCTGCTGGTCGCAGGGGTTCCAATATGTTGCAGATGGGACGGCACCGCCCGCGCGCGGAAACACCAGGAAGTGCTTTAAAAATCCAAGGCCGCTCTCGTGTTAGGGCTCGTGTGCTTGTCTTTTAACCTTTGTGGATCCTGCCATCGGTACTACCTCGTTCCTGGCCTGTATCCTCCGAGCAGATACGACCCGGCCGAAGTGCGTTTGCAAGCGCTATCACTTCACCCAATTGCGTGATCTCAGATCCTGATCACAACAGCCCAAAGTCATCTCCACATACGCGAGCCCTCGCGCCGACTCCCGCTTGTGTTCATTACCCACATCGGCTACCTCGCCATCACACAATGCTTGGCGCCGAAGCCTATTTGCTCTACATAACCTTCCGCACATCCCAGCTGTGTTGAGCATACCGGAAAACTCCACATTACCTTGACCGATTCCCTAGTAAACGTGCGGTCCGCCTGATCAGCAAAAGTATTGATATCCGCTCCGTCCCGCGCTGCCAACACCATGCTGATTATGACGTTTTAGCCTACCACATCCCTACTAGGCACCGATCGCACTACAAATCCGCCAACTACTCAAGCCGTGTATAAGACCATCTGACACCCGCACCGAGACTCGACAAGGGCATCTCAATCCGGCTTGTTTCTTCCCAAGCATCGACACAGTAATCCAGACCCTGCACCCGATTGGACCAAGAACACCCGAGAACCAGCTGCACCTTGATTGCTGTGGCGTCAGACTAAATCGCCCATTTAACCCGACTGCATCCTTTTTCATTTCGACTACTCGCGTCGTGCAACTACCAAGAAAGCACGCCATCCGGAGGCACAAATTCGGCAGGTTTGCCAGCTTATCGCGCCATCAACCACGGGGCATTGCGCCAACGGATTCCTAGGTACTTTATTGTTGCCAGTCACGATTCGAAACATCAAATCTCTGCAGCACACAGAACAAACCCAACCAACTTCTCAAAATGGAGCCCCAAAACAACCAGTCTTCCACCCAGCCCTGGGGCCTCTCCGACAACCTTCGCGAGGCTCTTGACAGTCGTGTCAAGTCCTTCCTGGAAAGCCTGGATGACACTCGCACCTCGACCAGCTATTCCAAGGCCATGAACGCGTGGGGTGTGACTCCCCGTCGCGATTCAGTTCAATCCGAGGGAGAATCGTCAACGATTGCCGACAAAGCGGACGAAGCGGACGAAGCGACCCCTGAGGTGGCCGACACTCTTGCTCTCGACGCAGACCACTCTCTTGATGCTCAAATCATGCTGGTCGAGTCTGTCGCCCTGAGATCGACTGAGCAGGTGGCAGTGGAGTCGGTGGCAGAGAAGAAGGTAAGGCATCCCTGCATTCAATCACCTTGTTTCTTTCGGACACTGACGCTAACAACCACAGGTTCACACCTGCACTGTCGATGGCACATGCCTACGCGATCTCTGGCTGCGGGGTATGGTCGCCGTTGCAGGCACTGCGATGCTCCTCCTTTTCTGAAGGATTGAACCGAATTCGTAAACAAAACTACTATCGAAGCAAAACGAAGCAAGCGAGCCGCCACGACCGACCGTCCACAACAGATCCTTCGCCCTCGTAGTCCTTTACGATTGCGGTTTTGTGCATAATCGCGCAGTCTGTCAGCACCGGTATTGGACTACGTCCGCATGCCCTACACCCGCCGACTTCCGGTCATCGCTCAGCCACCTGAATCTCTTCGCCCTCTCCACGAGTACGTTCGATGTTCAGGTGCTGCCTTGGGTGCCATCCAACTGTGGAAGTTGGCTTCTCCCGACTTGCCTTCCCGCCGGCTGCTACACCGTTCTTACGACGGGGCCACTTGGTGATCATGGTTACGGAACACAACTCTACATCACGCAATTCGGGCCCTTTTTTGCGTCTTCCAAAGCAATACTTTGTGGACCCGAACATGTGTAGTGTTGGTGTGGGGCTCTAGGCTTCAGTGGGGGCTGGACGGATGTGGAAGCCAACTCGGAGGATGCATGGGGCGGAGCAAAACTGTCGAGGAGATACAGTGTTGGACGTGGAGAACTTGGTCTTTTCTATTATTATGACTTTATGATGACAACCAGGCTGTTGAAACACGCCACCTAGTTGCACGAGATACCCGTTCGTTTGAATATAATATTCAAAAATAACTCGTCGCGCCATGCAAATAGAAGTGAACGTTGCCACAGCATGCAGAGGATCTCCTGCGTGAAGATTCGCATAGCTGTATTGCTTCACCACGGACGCTTTGTTTTGCGTTAATGCTATGTATGTTGCTGAGTTGATGTGATTTCTTTCCGCCCATTTTCTTTCTCTCCATCTCTTCACCAAATTCCGCATCCCCTCACTTTCAAGCCCTTACAATCTCCCACTTCAACTCCTTCACGCTGACCTCCTCGCTCGCCTTCTCGTCGTAATCAAACCACTCTCCCCCTTCGGTCAAGTCGATTTTCTCGAACTTGGTGCCTGACTCAACGCCGGTGGCTTGCCACTCACCCTGGGAGAAAGGAAATTTTAATCAGCACACGTTTGCTAATGGGGGTGTATGATCATCCATGGCGGTCAGATTCCTCATCTACAGCTCTATTCACCCATCATGCACATGTGTAATGGAGACATTTGCGGCAAACGAAAGAGGGGGGGATGATTGCTTACATCAGGCTTAAATTCGACGAACTCTAGACCACGGCAGTCGAACTCGATGACCTTCTGACGCTTAGGGGGGGCCTGTTGCGGATAGGCCTTTGGGGCAGCGGTGATGGAGGCAGAGTGCTCTCTCTGCTACAAAGTCAGTCTTACTTGATTTGGGAATTTGTATAGTATATGACAAGGACTGCCTTCATGTAAAGAAAGAAGGGTTGTAACAAAGAATGAGAGTACGACGGCAAAGTCCAATTGACAGATCGATTGAGTGAGGGAATCCAGACCTTGCAGTTCTTGCACCTCCAGACGAAGTTGGCCTCGCCTCTGCTGCCGCTGACTTCGTTTTGTTCCTGCAAGACGCGAGAAGTCAGCATACAGTGGTGGAACTAGGAATGGGCAGTGAAGCGTACAAAACGGCTCACGCTGACCCAGTTCGGGTGGGTCTCGCGGCAAGAGGTACATTGCACCTTGAACGTGTAGTAGAAGGGGTTCTCGGCAGTGTCCGTGGGAAGTAGGTCTGTCACTCTACAATAGTTGTGAGTTTTTCTGGAGCTTCGTCGCGAAAATACGGGGAAAACTTACCCTTCGAGCTCGGCGGTAAGAGTGAGGGCCAACATGGTGCTTTGGCTGGCGACGCTTGAGGGTGTGGAGGGGTTGTGCGCGGGCGGTGGTATGTAAAGTTCGAGGCGGGGCGCGCAATCGCGTGTGCAGGGATGTTTCGCGGAGTGACGGGATCAGCTCATGCAGAACTGCAACCACGCAACCAAGCCTCATCCGCGCTCCACGCTCACCACCACCACTGCCACCGTCTCCTCGACACGCAATTGACGTCTCCGTCCGTCAATTGCTGCAACGCCAACTGTTTCCCGGGCCCCCACGACAAACGAAACCCCCGAGGATCGACTTCTGCGGGCCCCAAAACTTTCCCACACGGACAATGTCGCGACGGTAGCCAAACTATGCAAACGCTCTGGTCGCGATCGCTGCGGGCAACAAAATGCACCTGCCGCTGCCATCAATGCCTCTCCTACTCGACCGCCATCGCCCGCCGTGCCACGGCTGCCGCCCGCAAGCGTTTCCTCGCTATACCGAGCTCGACTATCTTCTACTCGGCCATTTTTGCCTGCGCCGCTGTTGCCGACGGCCGCGCCAAGCAGCACCGCAGAGACCAGTGGAATTCTGCCATAAATGGGGTCAAAGGAGATTTAAATCCCGACGATGCAGATACGCGGACGGCGGCGGGAGCGGAGGATGAGATGACGCCGGAGGGGATGCGGATCAACAAGAGGAGACAGGCTGCTGACCGCATGAGAGCTAAGAAACACCTTGAGGACATGGATGCGGAAGATATCGCCGAGCTTCTAAAGCGAACGGCTGCTGGCTACAAAGACCCGAATGCTGCGGAGGAGGCTATGCGCGACACACTCGCCCAAGCACATAAAAGCGCAGGGGACAAGTCGGCGTGGTCTAGAGCCGCCGTGCAACTTTATGATGGGACCGAGCAAGAGTTTTTGGACTGGGAGGAAGCGCAGAAATACTCAATGCTGCAGGCGGCGAGACCTAAATGGCCTCCCAACACCGGGCCGCCGTTTGATAGAAGGAACCTCCCTCCGCAGTCGATATATGCCTCGGATGACCGCAAGCTGGAAGGGCTGGATTCTCGCTGGACGCGGCGGAAGATGCAGACAATGAACCTGTCCATGGCGAAATTGGTCCTGCGCATAGCCTGGGAGACGGATCTGTCCGCCTATCCTCTCTTGAGACAGTGGAATCCAACACTGCCCGAGGCATGGTTACCGGAGAATATCTTTTGGGTAGCCATAAAGAAGCCCGAGGTAAAGGAGAAATTCATGATGAGGATAGAGGACTACCTCATATTCACCAAACAGCCAAGCGCAAACCGCATCCCCGAATTCAACCCAATATTCGGTAAGCATCCGCACTACGAACAAGACCCCGATGGGGAGTTTCACCGCAAATGTCATCTCATGAACAAACGGATCTTTGATGCCTTCGACGCCTGCTTTCAGGGCAAAATAAACTTGGCGAGTCTCATCGGAACTGTCTGCGAGGAACTGCTCACCGCATCCGCTCCCCCAAACATCACCACCTACAACGCATTGCTCTTAGGCTTCAGCCGCCTCAAGAAACCCCACCTCTGCGACATGGTCATCGAATCCATGCACGAAGTGCACATGCGTCCCGACGAAATCACTTGCACCGCTGCCCTCAACCACCACATCAAAACCGATGAACCGCGCCGCTTCAGCAAGTTTATCCAACTCCTCACCGGCATGACCACCACCAACTACGCTCTCATGCTCGCGCGCCCCACCCTCCCCCTCAATCACCCCGCCACCCTCGCCAAGCTCAACAACCGCGTCCTCCGCCACCCGCACACCCCCGCCAAACTCGTCCAAAAAGCCTACCCCACCCCGCGCGTCATGAACGCCATCGTCAGCGGCCTCCTCAAGTTCCACGGCCTCGAGCGCACCATCGACATCTGCGCGACCCTCCTCGCCGACGGCTGGGGCTTCGACGCCGACGGCCTGACGCGATTCCTGCACGCCTGCGCGGAGCGCGAGGACTGGGAGGCCGGCATGGCCGTGTGGAACCAGCTCCAGCTGCTCCGCCAGCAGCGCCCCGCCACCCGCCCGCTCGACCGCCACACGTACCTGCACATGCTGGGCCTGTGCTGGCGCTGCGGCCGCGACGACGACTTCGCGGCCATCCTGCGCGAGGCGAGCGAGGTGGCGGGCTACCGCGCCGGCGCGCTGAAGAAGGAGTTTGAGAAGATGCAGCGCGACGGGCTGGGCGTGTTTGAGATGCGCGCCGAGCGCCAGGCGGATTGGCTGCTGCGCTTCGAGATGGCAGCCAAACTCGAGGCCGAGGGCAGGCTGGTCGAGGAGAAGAGGGCCGCGGCCGCGGCCGACGGGAAGCAGCAGGGGTTCACGCCGAGCGCCGGGGCGGAGGATCCGGGTGGAGAAGCTGGCGCTGAGGCAAAGGTTGCTGCTGCTGCCGCCGACGCCGCCGCCGCCGCCGCTGCCACCACTTCTGCACAACAGCGCAACCTCCAGCGCAAGTACGCGGCTGACCACGGCGTCGTCGACGATGAACTCGACCCCATCGAGGTCCGGTTCGCCTGGAAGCCGCCCGTTGTTTCGTCCCAGCCGTCGCCGCCGCCTGCGCATCCTGGGCAGAAGCAGCTGGGCGAGGGCGCGTCGTCGCAGTACAGCGGCTGGGTCGGCACGAGCAGGCGCGTGCGCGGGCCGAGGAGGCCGGGCGATGGGAGGCGGTGGGGGGATGAGGAGGAAGGGGATGGGTGGATGGATTGATTTTTTTTTTTTTTGGGGGGGGAGGCAATGGATGAACTGTGGGATGGATGTGATGTGCATATATACCACGCATATATCTGGCGTAAACCGTGTTTTGTACGACTGGTGCGAGAGGGATGGAAAAAGGAAAATGTATTTTTGTGGCCTGGGGTAAAGGGCTTCTTAGATATCGGGAGTTGTTTTTGTCGTCGTTGGTCTAGATTTTTCTTGTTCTATTTTTGGGATGGTTAGAGAAGGGTGTATCACTCGCTGTATGAATGAAAAGGGAGGTTGAAGGATGTGTGTATGTATGTCTACGAGAGGATTTGTCTGGAGGAATAGTTGGAAATCGGATTGATTACTCTGTATCCTAGAAACGAGATCGCAACGACAATTTTACCTGCGTTCCCTTTTCAGTAACAACTGTCCTTTGAAAAAAAAAAAAAAAGATGGTCGCAAGTACGCTATTTTGGGACGAAATAGAGCGCGGCGAGAGCTATCGATTAGACTCCCACTCCTAGGAAATCATTTAGATATGACCAAAAAATATGACAACGCCCAAGACATGCACCAGTGACCGAAAAAAAAAAAGGCTTCAATTCATCCATCCGTTTGCTTTGCTCATCCCATTCTTCCTTTAGCTCGCCGAATGCTTTGTGGACTTTCTTGTGTGAACACACGTCCGTCTTTCTGACCTTTTGATGGAAAAAGAAAAGCGTACGCGGCCGTGAAAAAGAAGATCGTCTCTCTATCAGCCATTCCATACAAAAAGAAAGATCTCCCGTCTCGATCAAGTCTCGTTCACATCTTCCCGTCTAAGCTGCCGCCATTTGACCCTCCGGAGGCTGCGAGGCCGAAGTCTGCGCAGACTCACCAATCTTCTCCGGGAGAAGACCCTTTGAGAGCCACAGCTGGACCAGAGGCATCATGGGCTCCATTTCCTTCTCGCTGAGCAGGTCATACTGGTGGCCGACGTTGATGAAGTGGATGAAGCACGTGTTGAGCTCCTTGTAGGCGTTCAGGTTCCAGAAGGGATCGAGCCAGTGGCCGTGGTACAAGTGTGCGTAGCAGCGCATCATTTGCCTGTAGATGGACTTGATGTCGTCTTTGAAGTGCTTGGGGAAGCCTGCCGACTTGCCCATCCACTCGTCGCCAGAAAGCTGGGAGAGCGGAGCGTTGATGCTAGTTGGTCCTGCGCGGATAGGCGAGTTGGTACCAGGGGTGTTCAAGTCACCTGAAGCGTAGGTAGCGGCAGAAATGTTGGAAGGCTGAGATGGGATCGAGGTGTCGGTAGGGAAAAGGTTGTGGTCGCCGATCTTTCCAACAATCCACTTCTGGACCAGCTGGATGTACTGGTATGCGGGAATCTTGATGGGCTTCTTGTTGTTGTCCAGCCAGGTGTAGGTGTGACTGAATTGCATCAGTCTATTGTTCTTCAAAGACTCGACTACAAGGCTTCGCTGAACTCACCCTGCCGCGGACATGGTGGGGCAAGTGTCTGGGTTGCAGATGGGGCGGCCCGTCCGCTCGTCAAGAGTCTTGATAATCATAATCATACCGTCCAGGAGACGATATTGCTCGACGACTAGGAGAGGTGAGCTGAGGTCGAAAGTAGCAAGAGGTGAAGTCACGGACCTTGGTGAGCGAGCCACTCGCCCTCATCGACCATTTTTGGCCGTGCGGCGAGGGTCATGAAGTTGCCCTTGACGATCAGATTGGCGTGCTCCTCGCGGAAGAAGTAGGGCGGCTTCCTGTTGGAAGGCGACTGCGAGCGATCGGCCTCAATTGGAGCAGTGTCGCTCGGGATAGCGGTAGCCATTGATGGCGAGTTAGGCGTCTGCTGGATGGGAGACGCATGGTACTGCTGGGGGGAGTTCTGGTAGGCCATGGTTGGTGATGCGCCACCCTTCCCTTGCGAGGGCGGTTGATTGTTGCTGTTCTTGTTGGATCGTCCGCCAAAGCCTTGGCGACTGTTGTAGGATGGTCAGCAGTGGCGCTCTGACGCTTTATCTGTTGGAAATGGCAGTGGTGCGTAGTGGAGGGGTGAAGTTCATGCCCAGGGCAAACACAATTGAAACGGGTGAAGACGGCAATGCTGTGGGCCGGGATATAGCAGGGTAAAGAAAGATAAACAGAGGGCGGGGAGCGAATCACGTGTGGGCGGTGTGCAGCGGGTGGAGAAATGAGAACGAAGGACGAATGGAAGCCACGTGAACAGGATGATCGGGGAGATTTCTGCCTGAGCGGGCAGAGAGCGAGGTATTGGGGGAATGTGTAGGTATACAAGAGAGTCTTGAGGCCACGAGGAATGCCAAGCGGCGAGCCACTTACACGCTGGAGAAGAACGACGCCATGTCTGCGGGCCGTGGGAATTGGCAAAGTTTACTGGAGCACACCGCGCGGGGAACGGTCGAGTGATGTGGCAGGAGAAGACGCGGAGAACGAAGGAGTTGGGAGGATGTTGTCTGAAGCCTCTCCCTACCGCAACGCCGGGCGGTTTCAGTTGCGCCCCTCCTGAAGCGGGAACATGCCGCCGCCGCCGCCCACGGCCCGCCGTTTTTCCGCACTGCCTGGGCCCCCAGTCCGCCGAGCCTCTGCCCTGCGACGCGCCGCCGCGTTGTGCTGGAGGTAAAGCTGCTGTCGACGAAGCTCTCCTCGTGCCTCGCCGTCCACTCCGCCGCTCCTAACACCCGCACCCGCGCGTCGCCGCACCTTGGGCTCCGTCGCCACCCCCGTGTGCTACATCTTCTCCTCCGTCTCCACCTGCCGCCTGTCAATCGCGCGTCTCAGAATAACAGCCATGGCCTCCGATTCAGAGCCTAACATGGCCGACATGTTTGGCGACGACGTCGAAGCAACTGGCACCGACCCTGCGCCGAATTCTCCTCCGGTCGACCAGGACGACGATGATGATGACGAAGATGTCGTCACTGGCAGACGCACTACCACCGGTGCCGGCGCAGCAAGCGACGACGAGCTCAACGACGACGAACCGCCGCTGGAAGACGACGATGATCTCTTCGGTGATGGCGGTGACGAAAATGAGGGCGACCAGGCACCGTACGTTAATTGGACTTTTGCTGCTTTACCTTGAACCTCAACTAACATCAATATTTCAGTGCGGAGCGCACCCTTGACGACGAGGAACTTGATTCCGGCGACGACGTGGAACGCGATGACCGTGTCAGAAGCGCACCTGGAGACGAGTTTGAGGCGATGGAGCTGAGGACATCCGACGCATCACTGCCTCGGCACCCGGTCCCTGAGCCCAGCGACAACGAGGTGGGTAGGCTCGGCCACCAGCACCGACTGCTCGCTGACAACATTGTAGCTTTACCTTATGAAAGTCCCGCAATTCCTTGCCGTAGATCCCAAGAGTTTTGTCTTGGAGAAGTGGCAGCCGCCCACGACGGACCATCACAGCAAGAAGGAGCCGTCGTCTAATTTCTCGCCCTTCAAAACTGCGCAGACGACCATTCGCTGGCGGCACTCTCCCTCTGACCCGTCCAAGATCCAGTCCAACGCGCGCGTCCTACGATGGTCAGATGGCTCACTCACGCTGCAATTGGGATCTGATCCTACGCAGCAGTACGAGCTCGACGGAAAGCCTCTCGCTCCTCCCCAGATCAACCCAATCAAGCCAACGCCCACGAGCGTCAAGGACGTGAGGAAAGGCGCGTCTACCGCCTACGATCCGAGCAGGGACTCCTTCACCTACCTTTGCACGCCCAACCAGACGGAGCAACTGGTGCGTGTCACCAACAAGATCACCGCCGGTCTCTCCATCCTGCCATCGCGCGGCACTACCGACGATGCCCTTGAGCGCTTGCAGGAATCGCTTGCAGCGGCTGCCAAGGCTCGTTCTGGCACGGGCGGCGCCGTTTCTATCTTCAGCTTGACCGATGACCCCGAAAAGAAGAAGAAGGAAGCCGAGGCTGCTGAGAGAGAGCGGGAGCGTGTTGCCAAGATTGAAGAGCGCCATAAGGAACGTCAACGTGTGAAGAACGACCGTGGCTTTGGCCGCAGCGGACTCGGTCGGTCATCCGGTTATGGTAGCTCCCGCTATGGCCTGTCGAGTGGATATGAGGATGAGGAGCGTGGCGCTCGTGGGCCCAAGACGAGACGGCCCAGGAGAGAGGAATACAGTGACGAAGGGGAGGATGCTAATCCTCGGGCCCGGTTCAGGGAAGACGAGTATGACGAGGATGACGACTTCATTGCTGGGAGTGACGAGGAACCCCCAACCTATGATGATGACGAGGATCTCGATGAACGTCTTGAAGAGCAGACACGGAGAGAGAGGCGCGATAGTCCAAAGAGGACTCACGCAGCTGCCGATGACAGCGACGAGGAAGTTGTTGCTGCGAGCTCTAGGAAACGGAGAAGGGTTGTCGACGACGAAGATGAGGACGATGAGTAGGATGGCGTTTTCGGCAAGGCACAAAATCCGGGTATCACAAAGACACAGGAGGTCGAACGGCATAATTGGTCTTATCGGGGTTGCCCAACTCAGGGTTATATTCCCAAAAAGCGTGGGTATGGAGGGTTTGAACTACCTGGCGCTGTCAAGTAACCTGCGTCCCATTGCGGAGCAGCGCTTAACAAACATAAAAGTTTAATGGCCGAAGAAGGCTAGGACTGCCTATCTTGGACACATGGCTGACATCCCTGTGAGTCTGAGGAACTCGTATTTTAGAGATAGGGTAGAGATAAAAAGCCAATCAATCATTGGCCCTCAGAATGCCGTGCCACTCGCGCACGACAGGACACGATGCAACCAAGAAGGCGTGTGCAATAGAGTCCCAAGGCTCTCATTTGTTAACACTACTCCCCACGAAAAGCAATGCAGCGCGCTAGAATAATGCGGTGCAAGGCGGAGCCGTGAAGAGAGCGAAGCCGCTACCCAGGGATTTTGCAATCGAACGTCTCCAGAACATGAAAGCAGCGCGGTGGTGTGCACAAGCCTACCGAGAGCCCTAATGCGGCGTTTGCTTGGCTGCGGCTGACGGAGCTGCCCAGCCGCCCAGCTGCCCGGCTTCCTGGGCCATCTCTTGCCTCTGGAGCTTGGTGTACGCCGCTAGATGATGCATGTTGCAGGCTCTGACGACATGCCAAACGTCAAACGACCCCATGCGGATCTGAAAGCTGCAGCAGGCGTCCAATAAACAAGGTCGGCAACGCCGAAGGATGCGAGTGAGTGACAGTGGTGGCGGGCTGTTCACGCGGGCGAGAGCTGTTGCTTGCCTGACAAGCGGCAGCCGGACAGTAAACGAGTAGAGGACTGTGGAGGCGGCCGCTTGGCTTATGCTTAGCGGGGAATGGTCCTGATGGCGTCTTATCACGTTACCTCCAAACAGGCCATACGCCGCCGACGTTTTCGGGCAGCCCGCGGTCAACGCTCTCTCTTTTTTTCTTTCTTTTTTTTTAATGTCTTTACCCGGTCGCGGATCCGCCCGATGACAACTGCAAAGAATCGGCAAATTCTGGTGTGGCGGAACTCGGGTTGCGGCACATGGCAGGGAAACTCTGGGGCAGTGCTGCGCAATGGGACAGGGCCCGGTTGCGCAGCATCATCTCACCCACCGTTACCTTCAGATGGATCCCGCACTGGCGCCTGGGATGCTTGGCCTCCCTTCCCTGTCGGGGCTGACAGCTCTAATTTGCTGACGTCGCCGGGCCTGTTTTCGAAGGCGACATGGGAGCCACAGAGCCCACCGCGTACGCCGCTAATGAGCACGCAACGCAACGCTCTACTACAACCACGTCCTAGCCTGCCTTATCTCGTTCGATCGTACTTATAAAATTCAATCCCGCTTCCAGACTCATTCAGCTTGCATCTTGCTCGCCCTTTTCTGGACCCCACTCAAGCGTTGCCTCCCCCGGAACGACGCTTCCTCGGCTACCACTCCCAATCCTGCACGCAGCCGAGCGGAAATCCTCGCTGCGCTGCCCTTAATCTTTCTCCAGGTTTCAGCATAAAAATCCGGTGGTTAATGCTGCCTGTCCTCACCAGTCGCGATCCCTTTTACATCCATCTCTACGTTCAACCCATCCGGTACTGGAAATGGCGCTAGGCTTTGGCAACAAGAAGAGCGGCGACAGCGATGTCGAGCGCAAGAACTCACCTAATACATCTGACGACAAGCATGTCCTCGACACCTCGGGCAACTACGGCGCCGGCTACGACCATGAGGCTCAGCAGCACGACCCCCCCATGCGGCGCATCAGTGAGCCCATTGTGAAGCCTGTCATTGGCGGCGTCCATGAATCCGACTCGGACAGCACCATGAGTGTGGGCAAGCAGATCGCTCTGGAGGAATCCAACGCGATCAAGTACCGGACGTGTAGTTGGCCCAAGACTGCAGCATTGCTCTTCTCTGAGTACATCTGCTTGGCCATCATGTCGTTTCCGTGGTCTTATTCTGTCTTGGGACTTGTCCCTGGTCTTATTTTGACTGTCGTGATTGCTGGCTTGGTGCTCTATACTTCTTTGACTGTTTGGTGAGTCAGGCCCCTCAGTTATCAAAATATTTGGGCTGACAGTTATTGCAGGGAATTCTGCCTCAGGCATCCAGAAGTTAAGGATGTGTGCGACATTGGCCAAATGTTGTTCTGGAACTCGAAGTGGGCGTGGTGGTTCACGGCATTCATGTTTCTTCTCAACAATACGTTCATTCAGGTAAGCAAAGCCAATCTTTTACCCTGGATGACAAGCACTTACCCAGTTCCAGGGTCTGCACTGCCTTGTCGGCGCGAAATATCTCAACACCATGACAAACCACAGCGTGTGCACCATTGGATTTTCCGCGATTGTCGCCGTGATCTCCTGGATTTGCTCGCTCCCGCGGACGTTTTCGACGCTTGCGAACATCGCAACTGCATCCGCCTTTTTCACGTTCATTTCGGTCTTGTTGGCAACTATTTTCTCGGCGATTGAAGACCATCCGGCTTTGTATGATCTTGAAAAGCTGGGAAACCCCATCGTGTCAGCAGTTCCCGCTCCATCAACGACCTTTGTCCTCGGCATGAGCGCCTTCATGAACATCAGCTACACTTTCATCGGCCAGATCACGATCCCCTCATTCATCGCCGAGATGAAGAACCCCAAGGATTTCCCCAAGGCTCTTTGGGCCGTCACTATCGCCGAAGTGATCGTGTTCAGCTTGGTTGGCGCGATCGTGTATGCTTACACGGGCGACCAGTACATGACTGCTCCGGCTTTTGGTTCTCTCGGTAATGAACTGTACAAGAAGGTCAGCTTCAGCTTCATGATCCCGACCATAATCTTCCTGGGTGTTCTCTACGCCTCCGTCTCGGCTCGTTTCGTCTTCTTCCGTCTGTTCCACGACACGCGCCACATGGGCAACCACACAATGCTCGGCTGGGTTTCATGGGGCGCCATTCTAGCGGTCCTTTGGGTATTCGCCTTCATCATCGCCGAGGTCATTCCCTTCTTCTCTGATCTGCTCAGTCTGATGAGCTCGCTCTTCGACTCCTTCTTCGGCTTCATCTTCTGGGGGGTCGCCTACTTCCGCATGCGCAAGGCAGACTACGGCCCGGATTTCTACAAGCTTCGCGGATGGAGGGGTCCTGTCGGTTTTGTGTTCAACGTCATCCTGTGCATGATTGGTGTTTTGTTCCTCACTGGTGGAACTTACGCATCCGTTCAGAGTATCATCGATGGTTATGCTGCGGACTCTTTCGGCGGCGCGTTCTCGTGCGCGTCGAACGCTTTGTAGATGACCAGCAGAAGGGGACAAAAAATATTGGAGACATCAAAAATGGGGAAAACGAGGGAGTGTGGAGGGTTAAAAGCAGGAAGTTGCGGGTTTCCATTCTTATGGTTGATTCACGATCATACGTACATAGACTAGTCTTCACGGACAATAATGGCCCGCGGACAAGGTCACGGTCGCGACGCTAATGATATTTATTGTAATGACATCTTGGAATGGCTTGGTGTTGAGGGCTCCAATGTGCCGCGGCATGACGACAACGTGGGGGAAGCTCTGACGTCCTTGCTTGCCGCTCCACCGGGTCTCGCTTGGGGGTCTCTCTCTCGTCACATGCAAGCCCCAGCCCGCGCGGGAAGAAACACCATCTGTCAACAACGCCCGCCACGCCAATTCCCGCATATCCACTCTCTCTTGGCTTTTCCTCACTCTCGTCCGAGCCATTTCACGCCTCACCCCTTCTCCAATTGCGCTCAACACCACACCTCGCGTCATACAACCATGGCCACCTACATCAACTTCAGCGAGCCGACCCTCTGGCGTAAGTCTAATGAGCTTCCATGAGCTTCCCTGCTGCCTGCTCGACGTTCTCCGTGTGGTTTTCCCCGCACAACAAGAGAAGCGCAACACAACACCATCCACCATAGCTTCACTACGCAGTGACCATCATATTGTGGAACGGCAATTGCTGACCACGGTCCAATAGTGTCGGCCGCTTCCATTGCGTTCAACCCGACTTTCTGGAAGTAAGTTACCGCCCATTCACCTCACGAAGAAAAGAACAGGCTCGCTGACTCTCGCTCCAGCATCGCTGCTAGGCAAGGTACCGTACCCACCTCCACCCCACGTGAATCTGGAGAACAATTGCACGCATAAAGCTTCCTCCATGGCATCCACCCGGATGCGCGTCATTGGCGATGCGCAAGCTCCAATGGCACTCGCACGTTGCCTACAAATCGCTCAAGGCACCCATAGAATGCTATAAGGAAGAAAGGCTGATTTGGGTGTGCTTACTGGGTCAAAACAGAATACCACAACAAGACCATCACCAAGCTCTTCGGCGGCAACTCGCTCCACGGCTGCTACGGCCTCGCCGTCACCATCTTCTCGCTCGGCATCATCCGCGATTTCATGTACGTCTTCCCCGCTGTCCTTCCCCGCCCCGAACCTCCATCACCCCGCGCTGTTCCCCCCTCCAGCCCTCCACCGCGTGTGAAGAGAAGCGTGCAAACCCACCACCACCGCAACCCCTTCACTGACCCCTCCAACAGCTACAAAACCGCCCTCGAATCCCAACCCGCGCACCCCGCCCTGACGGGCCCCCTCGCCACCTCCGCCGCCTACATCCTCCTAACCGCCGGCAACACGCTCGTCCTAACCTCCATGTACGCGCTCGGCGTAACCGGCACGTACCTGGGCGACTACTTCGGCATCCTCATGGACGCCAAGGTCGAATCGTTCCCCTTCAACGTCACGGACGCGCCCATGTACTGGGGCAGCACCATGAGCTTCCTCGGCACGGCACTGCTGCTCGGCAAGCCGGCGGGCGTGTTCCTGACGGCCTTGGTCTATGTGGCGTACAGCATCGCGCTGCGATACGAGGAGTGAGTAGTCCCCAAGCGAACCCCGCAGAGAAAGAAGAAAAAAGAGATCCTTCGATGGGGGAGGAAGCGGTCGAAGTAAAAGGAGCGCGTGCAGCTGACAATTTCTTGCGCAGTCCCTTCACCGGCGAGATCTACGCGAAGCGCGACCGCGAGCGTGCGGCCGGTGGCGGCAAGAAGTCGTCGTAGATGATGACAACAACTTCTTCCCACCTCCACGTCTCTTTCTCTCCCTCCCCCCTCCGAACCCTACCTAGATGCTGCAAGGCCCACCATCGTCGCCCGTGCGCGTAAACTTCCGGGCGCGGCCCGGACCGAAGACGTAAAAAAAAAAAAAAAAAGGGAGTGGCGGGCGGGGATAAGCGCGGCTTTGTTTCGGATAGTGCAGGTGGGCTGCAGGGTGCCCTTTTTCACTTTTCTCACGTGAGGTTTGATAAGTACCAAATTTTAACAAGAGTTAAAAGGGAGAGGAGAGGGGGGGAGAGAGACGAGATGACGGGTGATTCGTGTTCGGCAAAACGCGATGGAAAGTCCCGAGATTGCTTAGACCCTTTCGTTTTCTTTTCTTTTTATTATACATGCACGCACCATTCAACACGCGTGGTGTTCTAGAAGGTTGGCCAAGCGAAAATAGGGAGCGGAGTAGTAGGGCGGCGGAACCGGAGGGGAGATTCACGAGAGCGATGAAGTCGACGATCCATTGCATACGGTAGGGCGTTTTCCTTTTCTTTTGTTCAGATATACACACAAGGGTATTCAACTGCCATGGCGGGGTTTTGGGAGTAATCTCAGCATTTCATATAGGAGAGATACCAAATGCAAAATATCAATTTTGTTGGAACTTGGCGCGTTGAAATGAGAATGGTATAATCTTGATATGAAGGATTTGCAGGTATTCAACAGAAATCAATTACGAAAGCAGTACTATTGTTTTGAAACGCTTAACTACACGCCCGAGTTCACCCCACTCGCACGCTCTCAGAAGGTCAAAGCCACCAGGACGAAACCCAAAAGGCACTCTATAGCCCGGGCTGCCGCATCTGTGGGACGGAAATTTACTCCTCCTCGAGAGGGGCTTCCTCGTCGTACTCCTCCTCGGCATCGCTGACCGACGCCTCCTGGTACTGCTGGTACTCGGAAACCAAGTCGTTCATGTTGGACTCGGCCTCAGTGAACTCCATCTCGTCCATACCCTCGCCAGTGTACCAATGCAAGAAAGCCTTGCGACGGAACATAGCAGTGAACTGGTCGCCGACACGCTTGAAGAGCTCCTGGATCGAGGTCGAGTTACCGACGAAGGTCGAGGACATCTTGAGGCCGCGGGGAGGAATGGAGCAGAGAGCGGTCTGGACGTTGTTGGGGATCCACTCGACGAAGTACGAGGCGTTCTTGTTCTGGACGTTGCGCATCTGGTCCTCGACCTCCTTCATGGAGACCTTGCCGCGGAAGATGGCGGAGCAGGTGAGGTAGCGGCCGTTGCGGAAGTCAGAGGCAGCCATCATGTTCTTGGGGTCGAACATCTGCTGGGTGAGCTCGGGAACGGTGACGGCACGGAAAGAGTGGGCGCCACGGCTGGTCAAGGGAGCAAAGCCGACCATGAAGAAGTGGAGACGGGGGAAGGGAACCATGTTGACGGCAAGCTTGCGCAGGTCAGAGTTCAGCTGGCCGGGGAAACGCAGGCAAGTGGTGACGCCGGACATGACGGCGGAGACCAGGTGGTTCAGGTCACCGTAAGAGGGGTTGCTGAGCTTGAGGGTCCTCATGCAGATGTCGTACAGAGCCTGGAAGATATCAGTGTCGCGTTCGCGCGAATGCGGAGCGCTAGGATGCACGCACCTCGTTGTCAATGCAGAAGGTCTCGTCGGAGTTCTCGACAAGCTGGTGGACGGACAGGGTGGCGTTGTAAGGCTCAACGACGGTGTCGGAGACCTTGGGGGAGGGCACGACGGAGAAGGTGGCCATCATACGGTCGGGGAACTCCTCACGGATCTTGGAGATCAGGAGCGTACCCATACCGGCACCGGTACCACCACCCAGGGAGTGGGTGATCTGGAAACCCTGAAGGGCGTCGCAGCCCTCGGCCTCGCGGCGGACGACGTCGAGAACCTGGTCGACAAGCTCGGCACCCTCGGTGTAATGACCCTTAGCCCAGTTGTTACCGGCGCCAGACTGGCCGAAGACGAAGTTGTCGGGGCGGAAGAGCTGGCCGAAGGGGCCGGCGCGGACGGCATCCATGGTGCCGGGCTCGAGGTCGACGAGGACGGCACGAGGAACATACTTGTTGTTGGACGCCTGCTGCGCGTTCAGAAGATTGCCATACTTTACGTGTTTGTGTAATTAGTGAGAGAGTACCTCGTTGAAGTAGACGTTCATGCGCTCGAGCTGGAGGTCCGAGGTGCCGTTGTACACGCCGGAGCCGTCGAGGCCGTGCTCGCCAGAGATGGTCTGCCTGTTATGTCGATTCGCGTCAGCGGGAGCGCGGGAGCGGACGTGTTTTGGCAACAAACCAGAAGGCAGCACCGATTTGGTTACCCTGGGCAAAGTCAGCGCGGTGCAGCGAATGCGGCGGTTTGGAGGCAACTTACGCATTGGCCGGTCTGGAGGTGAACCTATGGGTGCGAAAAAGCGATGTTAGCAAAGGGAGACTTGCAATGTTGACCCCGTTGTGTACGCCGGGGGGCGAGACGCGGGGCTGTCAGGGGACGCGTTAAAAACAAGCAGGCAGGCATAGAACGTACAATCTCGCGCATGGTTGCTGTGGGTTGTGGTGGTTGTGGATGGGTGTGTAGAGAAGAGCGTAGAAAGAAATGCTAGAGGCGCGAGCGACTAGGGGTGGTGGATGCGATGAAGAAGGAGCAAGATGAGAGGACAGCGGTGAGGGAAAGGCGAAGGGAAGGCAGCCGCTCTGTTGTGGTCTGTGTGGGAAAGCGCCGCGCACGGACCAGCCAAAAGTCAACACGCGGGCCGCACATCGACATCTCGCATCTGCTCTTCAGGAGTCTGGCAATTATTGCACCCTCATCAGCGAGGCCACGCGCGCAATTGCCCGGACTCGCGCAATCTGCCCGCCCTGTCGCCACAATGAGCCCCCAGATCAGGGGACTGCGCACGCTCGCGACCCTGCGTCCGCTGCAGCAGCATCGCGGCAGATGGCTTGGAGTAGAATTTTTGCAGAGGGCCCCCCTATCGTGGCGGCGGCCTGAGGCAGCAGCGCGCATCTCCAGCGTGAGAGGCTCTTTGTTTGGTTTCAGCGCCTGTCCCACCCGCCAAGCCCGGGACGGCGCCCCGCAGCCTTGCCTTGAACCCCGCCACCACCAGCGAGCTGTCCACACCACCACCTCAGCATCTACCTCCGCAACTATGGATCCCGAAGTTCTCAAGCACTATCTGGCGGATAGCCCGCCTACTGTTGTGCCGCTGGCCATCAAGCCCCACTTTGAAGCTCTCAACGATCAGCAGAAGCTCTACGCCCACTACCTCTCCATGTCAGCCTGCCCCGCCTCTGTACGCCCGCCCGCCATAGATTGCGAGTGCTTGCCCAAGCTGTGCCTTTGTCGCAACAATAGTATCAGGAAATCCCTGCACGCGTCCAAGCCCATGTCATTGGCCACGGTACACTCACCTTGAAACATCCACCTGTGCCTTGTATAGCTATGTCTTAAGCCAAGGTTGTGGGTGTTCTCTCTGCTGATGTCTCTGTGATGCGACCTAGTGAGCTTCTGGCTGGACCAACTCCTGCACTAAGCACAGCTTCGGCGAGCCTTGCAAAACTATCGGCGTGGCACACGACACCCGCGTGCCTGTCCTCTGCTAACAGCTACCAGTGCTTGCTACGCCGGTACCCGTGTTGTTCTCCGCCAGGTCTCCCCCGAATCCGAACACGTCTATGATTTCATAGTCACGCTGCACCGCCACTACAAGGGTGACTGGAAGAAGGCACAGCAGGATGCAGGTCTGTCGGACGAGGAGCTCAAGGCATTCCTGGACTACTCTGCCCAGTTTCTGGGGAATACCGGCAACTACAAGAGCTTCGGAGACTCCAAGTTCGTGCCGCGCCTTGAGTCCAGGCAGTTTAAGGCCCTCGCTACCCTGAATCCCGAGACACTGAAGCTGTACGAGAAGTTCAAGGACAGCATCTTTGCCGATAAGACCATCGAGAAGATGCACCTTGGCTACCCTGATGGCGGCCACCTGTCCACATACTACCCCGACTCGCCCGACATTAGCAAGGAGGAAATCACCATTCTCAGCGACTTTTTGGAGAGCAAGAAACTGCTTCCAGAGAACACACGGATTAGGAAGACCAAGGATGGCTTCGAGGTTCTGATCGCGTCTGCTTTGGATGCTCCCTCGAAGGATCAGAAAGATATCCCGGAATCTGAGTGGGAGCTGGATGGCAAGCTCAAGGGCAAGAAGCTCAAGCTCGTCTTTGGCGACTACACCAAGGAGATGGCGACGATCGCCGATGCCATCAAGAAGGCCGGTCAGTACGCTGACAATGACACTGAGAAGTCCATGATGGACGCGTATGAGAAGTCGTTCGTCACAGGTTCACTCGAGGCATACAAGGACAGCCAAAGATTCTGGATCAGGGACAAGGGCCCCATGGTGGAGACTGACATCGGCTTTGTGGAGACTTACCGTGACCCCCACGGCATTCGCGGCGAGTGGGAGGGATTCGTTGCGATGGTGAACAAGGAGAGGACCAAGGCTTTCGGCCAGCTGGTTGAGACTGCTCCCTCTCTCATTCCTCGACTTCCCTGGGAAAAGGAGTTTGAGAAGGACAAGTTCCTCAGCCCCGACTTCACCTCCCTCGAGGTTCTTACTTTCGCTGGAAGCGGGTGAGTGAATTTTCCAAAATACGTTTCAAAGCCGGGGGCTAACTAGCATAAGCATTCCCGCTGGTATCAACATCCCCAACTACGATGACATCCGCCAAAAAGAAGGATTCAAGAATGTCAGCCTGGGTAATGTGTTGTCGGCGAAGGCACCTAACGAGCCTATTCCCTTCATCAAGGAGAGCGACGACCAAGTTTACAGGAAGTTCCGCGATCCCTCTTTCGAGGTCCAAGTCGGACTTCACGAGCTGCTCGGTCACGGTTGTGGCAAGCTTCTGCAAGAGACGGCGCCTGGAGAGTACAACTTCGACATCAAGAACCCGCCGATCAGCCCGCTGACCAACAAGCCTGTGACGACCTGGTACAAGCCTGGCCAGACTTGGGGCTCAGTGTTTGGCCCCGTGGCTGCGAGCTACGAGGAGTGCCGCGCTGAGTGCGTTGCTATGGCACTGTCCTGCGACTTTGACATCCTCAAGATCTTTGGCTTCGGCTCGGGCAAGACTGACATCGACGGCGAGGCGGGAGATGTGCTGTACGCGGGCTATCTCAGCATGGCCCGTGCAGGTATCGCTGCGCTCGAGTTCTGGGATCCCAAGTCACGCAAGTGGGGACAGGCGCACATGCAGGCGCGCTTCTCAATCTTGCGCACCTTCTTGAACGCTGGTAAGGGGTTCTGCGAGTTGGAGTACACAAAGGACGATCTGTCGGACCTCACGATTCGTCTCGAGAGGAGCAAGATTCTCGGACTCGGTCGTCCGGCTGTGGAGAAGTACCTCCAGCAGCTGCACGTCTACAAGGCGACGGCCGACGTCCAGGCTGGCACTCAGATGTACAACGACATCACTCACGTGGACGACTTCTTCGCCAATAAGGTGAGACCAGTGGTTCTCTCCAAGAAGCAGCCCAGGAAGGTGTTCGTCCAGGCAAACACGGTGGTCGAGGGAGACAAGGTTTCGCTGAAGGAGTATGAAGCGACTCCTGAGGGATTGATCCAGAGCTACGCGGAGAGGGAGTACATCTAAGGGTTGATGTACGGAGTCGACGAATAATGGGAAGCATATAGCATACGAAAGTGGAAATCAAAAATGAATGCATGAAACTGAAAAGACCGATAGTGCCTAAAAATCGAAGTAGGAAATAGTGACGGCAGATATGCTTCCCGTCGTGTGGAGATTGACGTTGTGCCTCGGTGATCGGCCGATGGTGAAGCGCGTCGCTGCACGCGCCGCCGCGGACAAGCAGCGAAGAACCACGACGCTTCTTCATAACAACAAAATCCGAAGAGCCATGCTTGGCTCCAACAGCCCGCTGAATTGTCTGGCGCATTATGGTGTCAGCGACTAAATATGACCCTCTTGCCACCGCGCATCCCTCCGCTTCATCCACCGCAAAGGCACGCGAGCTGCCCGCCGCCGCAGCTGAATCCCGCAAGCGCAAGAGAGGCAACGATGCTTTGACGCAGAAATCCATAACCATACGCGTGCGTTCCCGTTTGACTCCGTCCATGTCAAATCCAAGCCTAACGTAAATTGTTTAAACCCAGCCATGCCCGTCGTCGCCCTTTGACCGACCAACTACGCTTGCACCCGTCAAGCTCATAGAGCGCTCCCAATTACCACTCTCTTTCCTCGACCTCGCCGGCTCTTCGCCAGCCATAGCTCCTACCCGCCTTTTCTCCGCTTATATCGACGCGCTCGAGCGCCAGCGCTCCGACGAGGATGTTCCCGCAACGCCCAAGGTGCTTGTAACACGAGTGGAGGCCGACAAGAGCTTGTACGCGGTCGAGAGGGTGCAGTATGGAGTGTATGCTCTCTGTAAACTCGGGGGCTGGGTGAAGGAGGTGGATATCGGCAGCGTCCCGGCCTTCTCCGCGGGCTTGTCGTACTCCCAGCCGCTGAAGGCGCTCAAGAGCGAGGACGGGAGAGGCCCTTGGTGGCAGCGTGCTGCCGTATCCGCGCCGTCGTCGGATCCGAGGAGCGAGCGGAAGGGAGGCGGATGCCTGCCGCGGATATCAATGTGCCGTCCGGTCCCCAAAGTTGCCATTACGGCGGCTCAGAGACGCGACGAAGCGGATCCCTTTGTGGATTCGGCCCAGCAGCTGCTGCCCGCCGATGTTGCGGCGTCGCAACAGCCGGAGCGTCCGCAGACGGCTGAGGAAGTGTTCCAGGCCATTGTGCAGCAGTATCTCGAGGCGCTGTATCTTTCGAAGACGTCGCTGGCTTTCTTCACCAAAGGACCCATGTCGAGAGCCCGGGCTGCGTTCACCTCCAGGGATGATGCGTCCATGAGGATGGGGGATCTGGCTGCGTTTATGCGCTCGATCTTGCTCCAACCTGGGCCAATGGACAAGAAACATCGAGAGAAGATTCCGGAGATTATCAAAACCATGCCTCTTCCGGGCTTGTCTGATGACGAGGGCATGGCTGCGGAGAAACCTGAGAAGAAGAAAAAGAAGACGAAGACCACGAGGCTGAAACCCAACAAGGAGGGAACGTATCCGGGGGAAGATGACTATATCAAGAAATGGTGGGTGCAAGACCGGCCTAGTTCGCCCCAAGGCCACGGACAGTCCGCTGGAGATGTTCTCAAGACCAGGCTGGGCGAGTTGCGCGTCCGAGAGTCGATGGCACAAGTCATTCTTGTGCTTGAGATCCTTGCTCTGGAGGCGTCGCCGTCTTTCCAAGCTGCGGATCAGGAAGAGACCCAGCGGGACGAGACGCAAGCAGAATCGCAAGCAGCGTCTGTCAAGAAGCGGAAGCCGAAGAAACCTCAGGACTTGAATGTGCTCCTTGATCTCCTTTTGGATAGACTCTGTATCTGGCAGTCTGTCGAGCAAGACGAGACTCTTGTCAAGGTCTCCAAGGCTGGCAGCGGGAGCACAGGCACTCTCACGCCAAGTTCTGGGAAGTCCGGGACTTCGGACAAGCTTAAGAACTTCTGCGTTGAAGTGATTCTACCATTGTGAGCCCGATACTCTTTGGAACTCTGTTATGATTACTAACGTACAACAGCTATATGAGTCGATTGCCTGAAAAGGCTGCTGCCATCAACAAAAAGCTCGGCGGGCCTAGTGCATCTCCCGCGAAGACTTCGGGCTCTGGATCAAGCAGTCATCGGAGCAAGCCAGGCGAAGCTGCTGTACGGACGGATTCACGCTCCGTTCCAAAGAAGCGGAGGCCGCTCTCGCGAGTTGCCACGGAGAACGCAACCCATCAACCCCAGAGACAGCCATCTCTCACTCGCTCCTCCACCGACCCACTCCTCGCGCCAAACCTCAAGCGTGAGGGCAGCGAAGCCCCCTCACTCTCCTCCATCCCCATCAAAGACGCCCGAATTTCGTCAAGCCGCAACTCGCTCTCCCAATTCGAGCGCTTCTCGCGGCGCCAGATCGACCTGGACGCCATGTCCAAAACCAACGAAGCCAAGCTCAAGAAAAAGGCACACATTGAGCAAGAGCTCGAAAAGGCCATCGGCACGCTGCGCAAGCCCAATCGTGCCGCCGCTATCAAGGACCTCGCCGACTCAGCGCCCGAAGGCCGCCAGCAGCAACAACGCGTCTCGCGCAAGCCGGCCACAACAACCCGCAAGATCCCCGGCGGCAACAACAACACCATCCTCGTCGGCGCGACCCCCAAACGCGCCCGCAAGACTAAGGACCTCGCCGTCCTCCAAGCCACCCCCAATGCCCCCCGCCTCAACGCCTCGTTCATGGCGCACGAGCTCGAAGACACCCACGGAACCACCTCCAATCCCGCCGCCATCATCCCCCCCTCTTCCGACCCCGTCATCCCCTCCTCAGCCATTCGCCCCTCAACCTACTCCTACGTTCCTGGCTCAGCCATACCGGCATCCGTCATCAAGCCCAGAGGCACGGTGTCCGCGTCCTCCTCGTCCGCCCTCCCCGGTGGCGTTGAGGAAACGCCATCGCGTGGCCCGGCGGGCAAGACGGTGCATTGGTTTTTCCCTGCCAGCAACGGCGGTGCGCTGCCGCCCACGACGGCGACAACCACGCCCGATTTGGGCGTGTCGAAGCTGGCGGAGAAGTTGAGGCCGCTACCACCGCTGCCGCGGCCACCAGCGTTTCAATTGTCTGGGGCGTCGTCGGCGATTAGCTCGGGGCGGAGGGTTTTGGGCGATGTGGAGGAGGAGGAGGAGGGGGAGGAGAGTGGGGATGAGTTTAGAGGCGTGGCGGCGATGTTGCGGACGCCGACGAAGGCGAGGACGAAGGCGAAGGCGGGGAAGGTACCGTTGCCGGAGACGCCGGTGAAGGGGGCGGGTGGGGGTGTGGTGGGGGAGACGCCTGTGAAAGGGGTGGTGGGAGGAGAAGAGGCGTGGATGCAGGACAGCGGCAAGGAGATAATGGATATGGTGCCGGAATTGTTGGAGATGGAAGGGGGAGGGGCGGAGGAGGTGGGGGTTGGTGTTGCGGAGCAGAGCGCGGAAAGAGGGAATGACGTCTCGATCTATAGCGCGTTGGGGTGGGATGATGATGATGATGTTGATGAGCTGGCGTAGGGGCTCACTGGTTGTGGCTTTCTTCCCTTGTTTTCGGTACTCGGTCTTTTCGTTTCTTGCACAAGCATGGTTGGAGGCGAGGTACGCATGGAGGTGTTTGCATTATACGGGTTTCGGGGGCATTGGGCGGAGTCTACTGGTGGTTATTCCATTGGCCTGCATAGCCTTTGAGATGTTATGAGGTAGCTATTTCCCCGGTGACGGTGGGCACGCGAAGGCTTCGTCCGCCTCTTCTCGTGTTTTAACGAGATGATTCTTATCTGCGAGGCTCCAGCCAGGAGCGTTAGCTCTGTGTTCAATACGAGGTTTTGCTCTTTCTAATTGATATCCACTAAGCAGCCGCATCAGCACATTGGGCTTTGGGCCACTGCTCATCAGCATCCCTTCATAACGAGCAGCAACGTTGAGCTAGCTGTCACTAAGCCCAGAGTATTTCGCAACTACTAGAATAATGCCCGATCATCGCTGCTAACTCACACAAACAGTGCCGAAGAGACCAGAACGAAACCGGAGCCCGTGTATTTCGCCACCATCTCTCCAGCACATCAAACCAGTGGAAGAACACATTCCGGTAAGTTATAGTAGCGCACCCTTCGAGTTTAAGACGTTGCCAGGCACCTCTGTGACTCGAACCAAGCTTGTTGGTCATGATCTCACAGGCCATGTGCCAGCAGGTCAGAACCGCTCTCTCGAGGAAGCCGCGTGCGGGAGACTTGCACTAAAAATGTCTAGCTGGTTGAAAGCTGCGGTCACGGCTCAGGCAATAGCCTCCAAAGCACATGGCATTGGATTCCTGCCAACTGACGCCCGAATCTCGTCTACTTGCCACACCTTTAAAAGGCCTTCTCCTGTCAACCTCTGGCACCAACCAACAGGTTGAAGACAACCATGTTTGAAGAGGATGGATCAACGCCACTTCTCTTCGAAGATGGAGCAATGCCTCATTTTCTGCTGTCCCGGTGTTCACGCCTACACTGCAACTCCGTGTTGAGTTAAAGAGTTTGGAGGGCGTTGGCATTACTTAACGATGAAAGACATCATTTCGAAGTGATGGTGGACAGCATCATTGTTGAAGAATGAAGGAATTTGCCAAGGACCTCCCGCGATGGTTCAGGATCGGGGTGTAGCCTCCAAAGATCCAAACAGGTCGAAGAGAAGGAAGAGAAGGAAGGCGCAGAAGTGTTCTCGTAGTCTCGTTGTTGGCAAGTTTTATGTACACTTGAGTGCTTGTGGACCTCAGGCACTGAAAATTCAGGACTACAACAACATTCAAAGTTGTTAAACCAGCCGCAAAGGCCACCCCGGCCCCGTGAAAGGCTGCAGTGCAGTCTCACAAGTGCCACGACAGCGCGCCCCGGCACCGTCGGTAACCCTCCCATGAACGGTTCCACGTACCGCTGATTTGCCCTACTCGACGAATTCCCTGAGCTGCTGACCACTTCATCAACAGCACCCGTCAACTGACGTCTCAGCCCCTGTGCGTCCTGGCCACGCAAGCACCACTTTTGCCTCAGTCCCTTAAAATCGCACCTCCCCATTTCCCCAGCTTCCTTGCTCCAACAACCAGCAGTATCATGTCTTCATTCTTCCAATGGAACAGTGAAGTGTTACTAAATGGGAAAGTCACCCGTAGCGACTGTCTGGCTCGTGGCGTCCTCGGCCTCTCATTCGCAGCTCTGCGCACACCTTCGTGAGCATCCGCCAAGCAATGGTCGATTTGCCATCACCGGATCTATATGATGGTGGTGAGCAGTAAGTTTGAGTGATGCGGGAGAGCACCGTGGAAGTCAGATGCTAGAGGTCAGCGTTGGAAGCAGCATCTTTGGATGGCGGAATGGCGGATGTTTGGGAAACGTGTGGATATTGCCCCAAGGTCCCAGACAGTGAGCATTCGATCGTATGATTATGCCCGAAAAGAGTGATATGGAGCCTTGGAGTCCCTGCGCCGCACTACCCAGTGAGGAGCTGTAGAAGAAGACGAAAGGCGTCATCCTGCCCGCCCAACCGCTTAAAAGGTATCGTCAAGACCCCATATCTGAAGGTAGCACATGACTGACCACCGAGCAATGACGCTCACTTCAACCAAACCCCTCCACCCTCCAAGTTTCGTAGCCGGCGGGTATGAGTGATCCGTTTATATGCCCCCGACAACCGTCCACTTTCATAGCCCGCCTAGTGTGGTAGCATTGACGCCCAGTGGTGCAATTGGAACCGTTTCACGTAGTACATTCTTACCATCTCGGAACATAAGTTATTCTAGGCAACCCAACGTGTAGGTTCTGGGTTGGAGGCACACCAAAGACAGACGGTACTTATTGTGTCTGTTCCCTAAGGCCTGACTGGCGCACCCGAGGTGGTGTGGTGCTCCAGCAGGTCGATAGTTTTGCTCTTTTGCTCCACGCCTACTCCTTCCTTTTGCCTTTTGGCTTAGCTGGCTGAGAGAACCATCATCCACTACCTCACCCATGCCCTCAGAATACCAGTGACTTCATAACAATCATGATTCTATCGTACAACGCCCCATCCATCACACATCTATATAGTTCTACAATCGATCAAGAGCAGGGAGATTCCAGTCATATCCGCGCACCGTTTTTACCGCCCCCAATTCCCTCTTTTTGTACACCAGAAAGGAAAGAGGGGATCATCATAGAATCCGTCAATCCCACAAGAATTCAAGCACCCCGTCCCAAAAGATAAAAGAAATAAAAGCACCAGAGGAGAAGGACAAAAAACACCCAAGAAGAAACCTCACATCTCCCAGCAACCCCTCACTCCTCCTTCTCGGCCCTCTCACCCAGCACACCCTCCACCCCGCTCGCAATCCTCCCCGCCCTCGCCTTATCCGCCTCACTCAGCACAAACCTCCGCATCCGCCCCGCCACCCGCTCATCCACCACCACGCCATCGCACCACAGACTCTCCACACCCTCCTCCATCTTCCTCACACCCTCCTTCTTCACGGTCTTATGCCACTCCCCCTCCTCCACCTCCAACACCGCCTGCACGCTTCCCTCTTCCTCCTCCAGGCCGGAGGCAGCAGCATACGGAGCATCCCCCGCCGCTAGCACCGCCGCGGCAACCTGTGCGCCAATCTGGTCCGCGAGATGGCGCCGCGTCAGGAAGCGGTACATGCGTACGGGCGTGTTGAGGAAGCCGAGGATGTGCGGGTAGGCGACGGGAGCGGATGGCCCAAGGGTGTCAGGGCAGTTGGGCGAGAGTTGGGCCGAGGCGTAGGCGGTCGGGGTCGCTGGGATGAACGGCGGGGGTTGGGGGCGTTTGGTGGGTTTGGCCGGCTCTTCTTCCTTCTTTTCTTCCTCCTTCTTCTCCTGTTCTCCATCTGCGGGGGTGTCGGTGGGGGAGGCGTCGTCCGCGGGAGGAGCGGGGGTCTCGTCCGCGGGGGGCGCGGGTGGTGCGTCAAGAGGACCCAGCCAGCCCTCGTGCAGCCCACGCACGTACTCCTTCCATGTGTTGCGGCCGATGACGATGTCGCCCTGCGGCCCATCCCACTCGCGCACGCCGGCGCGCAGCCGGGCCTGGGCCAGCGTCGTCTCGGCGTCGTCGGCGGCGTCGAGCGGCTCGCCGCTGCCGCCAGTCTCGCCGCGGGTCTTCCTGAGCTTGCGGATGCGCTCGGCCAGGGCGGCGCGCACGTCGCCCTCGCGGCGGCCCTCAACGGCGTCCCAGTCCATGGCGGCGGCGACCAGGATGGGCTTGACGTACTCCTGGAAGTGTTCGCGGGCACCCATCAGGCCGTCGGCAGGCGGGGCCTCGAGGTAGATGGTCAGGCGGCGCTGCATCTGGTTGGTGGGCAGCGTCTCGCGGGCCAGGTGGGCGACGGCGTCGCACCATTTCTGCTGCACGCGCTTCTTCTCGCGGCGGTCGTAGACGATGGCGGCGGTCCACGAGCCGGTGATTGTCAGGAAGATCATCCAGTTGCGCGAGGGCAGGCGGAAGCGGAAGTTGGGGAGGCCTGTGGAGAGAGGAAATAAAGGTTCAGCAGTGGTGGCTTTGGGGGAGGATGTCGAGCGAATAATGCGACGGACCCATCATCTTGAAGACCGGATTGCCCTCGGAGGCGGCGGCAGCCTTTGCCTTTTTGGCGGCATCCTGGGCAGCGGCATTGGGGTCGGCCATGGCGGTGGAGGGGTGGTGGATGTAGTAGGTGGTGATGTATGACGGCGGAGAAGAAGGTTCAAGATGGTCGGAGCGCGAGGCCTCCAAAAATTCACAAGTCGCGTCGGCGATTTCCCGTGCAACACGCCGACACCGACGCCTTTCGTCACCCCCGGACCATCCACCTTCTCCCCATCCATCTGCCACAAACAAACCCGCCCTCCCCGAATCGCTACTTATTCCCTCTACGAACATCCTCGACCGCTCCGACCCACCCATCCACCCCACTCCCTCTCGAATACGCACCCTGCCGTCACAATGGCCGAATACTGGAAATCCACGCCCAAATACTGGTGCAAGTTCTGCCAAACCTATGTCCGCGACACCAAATTCGAGCGCCAGCAGCACGAAGCCACAGGCAAGCACCAAGGCGCCATCCAGCGCTCGCTGCGCGACCTGCACCGCACCCGCGAGCGCGAAGACCGCGACAAGCAACGCGCCAAGGATGAGGTCGCGCGCCTCAACGGCCTGGACACCTCCGCAGCAGCAGGGAGCAGCGCCGCCTCTGCCGCCGCTGCCGCAGGGAAAAAGCCTCCCGCGAAACAACCACCCCGCCAAGCCACCGCCGAAGACCGCAAGCGCCAGCTCAAGCAGCTGGCCGACATGGGCGTCGCGGTGCCGGACGAGTATCGAGGCGACATGGCGCTGGCGGGCGAGTGGCAGACGGTTGCGGTGAAGGAGCCCGCGGAGAGCGCGAGCAATAGGTCTGCGGAAACGGGCGCGCTGCTCAATGTCGGCGTGAGGAATAAGCGCAAGGCCGAGGGCGAGGCGGACGAGGAGGATGAGGACGAACAGCAACGACAAGGCGAGAGGCCGGTGCGGAAGGCGGGGTGGGGGCAGAGCTTTAAGACGTACCCGGGCGCGAAGGGTGATCCGGGGGAGGATATTGAGGCGTTGTTAAGTGGGGTGAAGAGGGAGGCGGGTGTGAAGAAGGAGGACGATGGGAGTGAGGGTGTGAGGAAGGAAGAAGAAGCGGAAGGGGATGGCGTTAAGAAGGAGGAAGAGGGCGAAGATGGTGCGAATGCTGACCTAACGACTGGTGTGGAGCCGAAGCTTGCGGACATACCGCCCGTGAAGACTGAGGAAGATGCGGCGGAGGAGAAAGGTGATACGAGTGCTGCGCCGGCTGGTGTGGTGTTTAAGAAGCGGAAGAGCAAGGCTGTGCGCCAGAAGTGAGGAACCACCCTCATCGAGCTGTTGAGCTTGATACTTCACTCCACTGCGTCACCCATGATTAGGTCTCGATGCCAACGTTTGAGCTTTTACTACATGATGCTATGCAGCTGGCGAACGCCAGCTGCTTCTCCTTGGCAGCTTTCTTCGAAGCTTGACTCAACGCCAAGTCATGCTCCCTGCGAGAGGAAACAACCCACTGTGCTCATTCTAGCAGAATGGCACAAACATAATCCAGATCCCCGTTTAATGCGGGCAGAAGCAACACCGGTTGTTTAGACTATACATAACCACAGCAGAGATCACAAACAGTCTACATACTCAGGCTTCACCCTTCAACAACGGAGCAGGTCCTCCAAAGAGATTGGTTCACATATCCAGAATAAAAAATTAAGAACCGCGGCAAATTTGCAGTTGATGATCCCTCGCATCATGAAAAAGCTCGTGCACGTCTGTGGGCTAGATATGCTCGCTCGTGACCATAGTTCAATCGCAACGTTAATGAAGAAGTAAACAGACGACTGAAAGAGAGAAAGGCATACGGTATGAGATCACTACAAGACTCAAGAAGAAAAAAGAGCAAATCGAATAGGATTTACCCGGCGATCTCCCAACACTTTCCAAAAGCAGCCTCATCGGGTATCTAGCTGTCGTCATTCCTCCCTGTTATTAAGTTACCCACACTCCCCCAAGATAATGTGTTTCACCATGATACCTATCAGCACGACCCGACTATAACCGGCAGGTCCTTTCTCCCTTTCCCTTCCATGTCACAGCAAAACATCGCTGTGCGTTGCTGAAGAAAGGAAACCCTAGACGTCCGCCAAGAAACATCCACCCGGATAAAATGGTAAAGCAGCCTGCGTTTCAGCCCCTGTCGCCTACCTACAGTCATCACCACCATTTCCCCAACCTTGTGCGTGTCTGCCTTGCGCGCGATAGATATGGGTGGAGACCCTAATAATGAGCCTCACCCAACGCCAAGGAAAAAGCTGGTCAGTGATGACGGGAAGAAAGCAACACACAGTCCCCTTCCTGCCACCAATACCCCCCGAACATTGTTCGCATCGTGTCTTGTCCCTTTATTTTTTTCCCTTTCCAATTTGGCATATACGTCATCACCATCATGCACACAGCTATCGCGATCCACGTACACATACATGCAAGAACCTCACACGGACATGCACGCACACACATGGGCAACACGAAGCCAACAGCAACGGGGGAGAAAATGCCAGAACTGAAGAAAGAAGGAGAGAGAGAGAGAGAGAGATAGAATGAGAGAACGAGAGAACTAGTACAGCCTAAACGCAGAGCAAAAAAAAAAAAAAAAAACGACCTAGGCAAGTCCTCTTTCATCCTTCCCGTCCCCTACCCATTTGAAGTCAGCCATGACAGAAGACAAGATGCCAGAGCAGTCGTTTCCAAGGGCCCGTAAGTCAGTCAGAAGAAGTATGCAAAAAAGAACCCGGTATTTTTAGTAAGCCATAGCACCAATTCTCAACAGGGAAAACGGACCCATTTCATGATGACAAGCGCACATTTCAGGACTTTCAGAGAAGCTAATAAAGAGAGAGAGAAGAAAAGAAGAGAGAAAAGTTGAAAACAAAAACCGGTGCCAAGGGCTTCGGAAGGATTGAGAAATAAAAGGGGTGAAAAAGCACTAAAGATGTTATAATAGTAGTTGTAGATTGTGTTTGTGTGGTGTGAGAGAAAAGTAACCGGGAAAGAGAATCTTAAAACCAGCCGAGAAAAAGGACAGTTTCAATGAATTTCGTTAATGGCATAGAGGAAGGAAGAAAGACTTCTAGCTCGCTTCCCTCGCACCCCATTATTCGTTTCCGAGTGTCAATTTCTTTGGAAAAAGTTCGTTCTCTCTCTCATCACTCTCTCTTTGTTCCCTTTTTTTCGTCCCCACGCATTAAAAAAAAGAAAACAAACAAAAGTAGAACATTTGGAGAAAGCGGATGAAGGGGCCAGAGATGTCTGGATTTCTGATTTCGTCATGAAGAAACCGAGCCACTCCCAACCATTTGCACGTGCTAGACAACAAACTCCAAGATATTGCTCCACCGGGTGAACGCTTGAGAATTGGGCGGGTGAGAGAAAGGGATTGCGGGGGGTTACATCGTTGATGAGAAGGGGGGAATCGCTCGTCCGCTTAGTTGTGGCCCGCCTTGCGGAGCGAGTTGCTCAGCCACTCCAGACCCTCGTAGAGACCGTCACCGGAGGTAGCGCAGGTGGATTGGATGTACTGTGGCGTGTCAGCAAGAACTGCGTGCTCTTTATGCGTTGGTGACTTACCCAGGCGCGTTGCCTAAGGCTGTGGAGGCCGAGCTTGTCGGTGATCTCGGCGGCGTTCATGGCGTTCTGGGAAGTATCTGTCAGCGAGAATTCAATGGGCGCGATCAGCAGGGCAACGTACGGGCAGATCCTGCTTGTTGGCGAAGACGAGGAGAAGAGCGTCCCTCAGCTCGTCCTCGTTGAGCATGCGCTGCAGCTCCTCGCGGGCCTCGACCACACGGTCACGATCGTTGCTGTCGACGACGAAGATGATACCCTGGGTGTTCTGGAAGTAATGCCTCCACAGGGGGCGGATCTTGTCCTGTCCACCGACATCCCACACGGTGAACTGGATGTTCTTGTACTCGACCGTCTCGACGTTGAAGCCTGGCCAATGGGTTAGCGAGCTGAGCAGCGACGGTGCAAGCGGGTGCGCGGGCGGGACTCACCGATGGTGGGGATGGTGGTGACGATTTCACCGAGCTTGAGCTTGTACAGAATCGTGGTCTTTCCTGCGGCGTCCAAACCAACCATCAGGATACGCATCTCCTTCTTGCCCCATAACTTGTCGAACAGCTTCGAGAATGTGAGACCCATGGTTGCGACGGTGTGCCTTGACTAAGGGGGGCTTGTGAGAACAGGCGGTGTATTGCGAGTCGAAACCTACGGTGCGGCGAGGCAGGGTTAGCAGGCGGCTCGCGATGCGATGGCAGCGGGTTGGAGTGAATGATGGAAAAGGCGCGCGATGACAAGCGACAGCGGCGTTGAGCGGTCAAGCTTGACGCTGAGCGGCGGCGGGTCGGGAGAGCGTGCGGCAGGGAGAGCGGTCGGCGCAGGGCAGGAGCAGGCAGCGCGCAGGGTGTAGATGATTTGAGAGCAGCGACGCAGACTTACCGGGTGATGCGGACGACTCTGGGGTGGGCGGTGGTGTGTTGCGGAGTGGGAGTCTGGGTGTATGGGGCGTATCGCAGCGATAGACGTCGTTGAAATGTCCACGGTGTTTCCTCGCACGGGCCGCGCCTATCCTAATCGGGGTGGGGGCGGCGAAATCCTCCACAGCCTGGATCAAGTCGGATGCTGCTGACGCGCGTGACTGTGCAGGTGCTGGAGATCTCAAGTGTTCGAGTCGATGCTTGCTTCCTGCACTCTTGCACCTGCAATGGCGCCTTCTTTTAAGGGCTGCCCAGTTCACTTCTGCCACGGTTTCCTCAACAATCCTGCCCGCCCGCTCATAAGGCAGCAGCAAAACTAAAAACTAAAAAAAATAAAAAATAGGAGATTCGGCCGTCATTGCGACATAGGGCTGACCGCTCCGCCGCCTCCTGCTGATTCCGTTTAATCCAATTAGCCTCACCCAAGCCTCGAGCAGTGCAATTTCCAGTCCCAGACGACCCACACCGTATGTATGTACTACTACTACTATGGTATCCTCATTGCCCAGTGGAGATCGTTAAATCCATGCTACGTATGTTACAAGCCCAATCAGTCCCTGCTGCGCCTACCCGTTCGGGGCGCCGCCCGCCCGTACCTAGAAGATGAGAGGTGGCATGAGTACTAAAAAAAACTGCAGCCTGCGATCAAACCAACGCCAATGCCTCAGACGCCGCTACGCTGAGCTTACTTCTGCCTGCTACGAGGTTCGTTTAGTCTACTGCTGAAGACATCCGTGCCTTGGCTCGGACCAAAGCCCTCCCACCCACCGCTGTCGAGCATCTGCGTCCATGCGTTTTCAGGCAGAGGTGTAAGTCCCGTCATGCCTGCTCCGCCACTCATGTCCCATTCGGCCACCCCCGAAGTCGATGTGTAAAACAGCTGGTCAAACTCATCTCCTGTTGCCGCGAAATTGAAGTTGTTGCCCATGTTTGACGACGGGACACCACTCGTCTCTCCTCCTCCGTACTTGTTCTGTCCATCTGAAGGCGTGGAAAACGACGATTGTGAAGAGACGCCGCGCTGCGAGTTGCCCGAGTTAGATGGAGAGACATTCTCACCGCCCATGTCAGGCGACATATCCATGTCAGATGCGTCTTTGTCCTTGGGATAGCCACCCATGTAAGGCCGCTGTATCTGACTCGGCGTTCTTTGTCTGCTCGGGAGCTCGAACGCATGTCGGTCTTTACGCGAGTACGTGAAAGGCATCGACTCCGCATCCATGTTGACTTGTTGTGCCAGGTGGAACGGCGGGCCGGGTGAAGGCTCGGTGCCAGCCAAAGTGGATATATCATAGCTCTTCAATGATGGGGGTGGTGCGTCGCTGGTAGTCCTGTTGTATGTGTTTACAGGCGCGTTTGCTGCTTGCGTTTCCCGAAGTTCAAACATCGGAGAGCATCCAACCGCATCCGAGTTGACCGGGACGGTGGTCTACGGATTATTCGTCAACACAAACGACCTTGACAAGCAGTGGGACCTGGACCTACGGGACGGCTTCCGGCGTACGCATGATGTTTTGTGGTGCCGCCGAAAGGCTGCATTATTCCGGAGCCCTCGAGGTCCAAGTCGAGCTGAACCAGGAAGGACTCGGCCAACGGACACCTCTTCTTCAGTGCATGCATCGCCTGAAGAAGGAATTGGAGGTGGTTGTTCATCTGCCCGTCGCTAGGACGGTTCTTGAGATACTGAACAAAGACGCGTGCTGCAACATAGACGCTGAATGAGATGAACGGGTGCATCTTGGCTCCGTGTTAGCAGCATAATCATCCAAATCAGGTTGAAGCACTTACCAGCGCCGCATCAATGTGTGCAATTAGTCTCATGATGCTCGCTATCTCCGAGGCAGCCGTGATGCATCTTATCTTGCTCTCCTGAGCCACGTGGGCAGGCAGTTTGTTCTTCTCTGCTTTGAATATTGCCGCCTGGTGGAGACAGATGACCGAGGTGTGGATTTTCATGTTCATGAAGACGGTATTCGGGTTGTTGATGCCGGCGGGCAGTCGCATGTCCTCTGGCAGTGCCAAAGCTGTGTTCAGAAGCGTGTTGTCTATCCTACGGTGCCTCTCCCAAAACTCGCCATTCAAGTCACTCTCACGTTCATCGTTCGACGGTCGGTGGAGATGGAGCAGGTTACGCCCAAACATGCAGGCCAGAAGGCAAACGCCGCCGAATGGCGTTAATTGTGAAGCACCTCCTGGCTGGAGCGCTTGAGGTAGTGATATAGATGGTTGTGGCCTGCTTTTTTCAAAGGCTTCCTCGGTCGTAGGTAGGTTTGATGTGATCTAGGGGAGGGTTAGGTTGGCCACCAACAAGCGCAGATAAGACTCACGTCTCGCTCATCGATGGTCATGGGCCAGCCAGTGCCAATGCTTGCGTAGCGATCGATGTTGAAGCACATCCAGAATGTTCTCCTCCTCTCCTCCCTCTCAGTCCAGTCCTTGGGCGGCGCAAGGCACTGCTTGACGTCGAGACCGGCTTCGTCTAGCTTGTGCAGGTTCATCATCTGGGCCATTCTCACAGCGCGACCGGCGCTGATCCATGCCCTCGGAAAATACATGGTCTTGAACTCATAGCTAGAGATCAGAGCCCAGGCCTGACAGTGAGCAAGGGTGAGAATCGACTCGCCGTGCCCCTTCATCTCGTCCATCTGCATGTACTTCCTTGCACGGTAGTAGAAATGCTCCTGCAGTGAGAAGTATTTGTCGGTAACGGCGGCGGCGAGGGTCCACATGCTGTATCTCAGACATATGGGAGGGCGCATGTGAGGGGCGAGGTTCATGGCAGCGTAGAAACGAGGGCGATGTATCATGGGAATGGAGATGTTTATCTTGTCGAAATATATTTGAGTCCTAGACGAAATACAATAAGCGTCTGGGAAAGCAGCAGAGAGCTTGAGCACGCACAATTCGTTGATGACTTCCTGATCCGGCAGCGGTTCATCCAAGCCCAAGCCAATCATTTCCCACGAAAAAGGATCAGAACCTGAGCTGTTGTCGACGGAGCCGGGCTGCATTGCGGGGAGTTCCCGGGGCGACATGCCACTGCTCAGCTGGAAGGCAGTCTCCATGGCCTGGGCCACATTCTCCAAGGCAATGTTGTTGCCCTGGAAGTCAGAGGGCTGGGCAGAGGAGTCTGTGGAAAAGGCATTTGGCTGTGGGGGGTCATTCGTTTCCTGGGTCTTGAGGAGCGTCTCGACTTGTTCTGTCGGCGGGCATTGTTCAGCTCCGGGTCTACATGGAGGTTGCGGCCAACGTACGCAGTCGAGCTTCCAGGGCCTTGACGTAGCCTCTCTTGGGGCCGCTCTTCTTGCGCACCTCGTCGTAGGCGCAGTCATGGGCCAGTCTCTTGCAAGTGCCGCAGCTGGGCCGCTGTCCGTCACACTTCAGCTTCCTCTTGCGACACAGGACACAGGCGATGCGCTTCGCCTTGGGCGGGGGAGCAGAGTGTTGGTCGGCATTGTCGGACGCGGGATGTTGGGACAGGTCGTTGAAGTCGAATTGTTCGTGAGGGCTCTCGGGAGCGGACATGATGACGCCGGCTTACGCGCGCGCAAAGGCAGCAGCGGCGGGCGGAGGGGTTCGGCGGATGGGTGGGAGTCGGGTCACTAGGCGAGGCAAAATCTGGAGGGCGGATCACAGAGGCAGTGTGGATTGAGGTCTGAGCGCAAGACATCAGCAGGAGAAGCTCTAGAGCATGTGTTGAAGGCAGCAGCAATGCGATAGATGTCACCAAAGTGGTTTGGCGTAGGATGGGCGTTAGGGCTTTGGTGTTCGCCGAATCAGTTGGGCGCGTCGGCAAGCCACCTGAAGCCGATCCCTGCAGCCAGTTTAGTCCTGGCCCCAGCTCCCGCGCAAACATTACTAAAAACGACAACCATATATTTATTGGTTGCTGCCTGCGGCTGCAATCCTCCTGTTCCACGGCCATCTTCCACGACATGCGTCAGCCGGCTCCACCCGACACCATTTACTACCTCTGATTCACTACCTGTCCTTTTACCGTCACTGGTAAGTCACTCGTAGCCACCGTTTCACCATCAGACCGTGCACTCTCATATGTATGCTGACCAATCCTAGACGTCGTCGACTCTTATGATTTGAACTGCTGAAATGACAGAACTACCAACTCATGTCAACCCTGCATAGATGAATACAGATGTATCCCCTAGGGCGCACAATCTCCTCCCGTTGTTAGAGTTCGAAAGAACAGAAAGCTTCGTTGAAGTGACTGGTAATGGCTAAGCGAGTCAGCAGGAAATGCTCCTCCAAACGACGAACAAAATGAGACCAGACCTTTGGCTTGAAAGCCAGGGATCACGCGGTGGTCAAATGGGTTCGTGAAGATGATGCGCGAATGCTTGAAGAGCGCCTTAAAAGTGTGTTTCCCTAGTGAGTTCACTCTCGAATAAACTGGAATCTTGAACATGACCCAGTTCAACGCTGTTTTTTTCGTGGTGATGCAATACCACAGTGGGGTCCCTCCTAGGTTATATTGGCCACATCATCATCGTTTTCCAAGACTGGAAAGCATCAACAGCTTTTGGCAGCTGCCAAAATTACATTTCCCTGCATGACCTCTTCAACGCGGCAGGTACTATTTCTGATTACACTTCACCACAACTCCATCGTCTCATAGCACAAGCCATACCACACACCAACTCAAGCTTACTACCAGCAACGAATACGCCCATTTCAAAACAACAATTCTTACTACAACGCACAACGCCAAACATGTCGTTCCCAAACCTCCCACCCCCCAGTATCCGACTTGTACCCCCTAGTCCCCGACCTGCACCCGCCGAACCTGCCGAACCCGCCGAATCTGTCAAATCTGTCGAATCTGGCGAATCTGTCGAACCCCAGAACCTCAGAAGGCCCTCGCGCTCCGTCTCACCCCTAAGCCTCGACGACTCACGGAGCCGCTCCAGCCCTCGCCGCAGTCCCAGTCCCAGTCGTGACCGCACCCGCACCCGCAGCCGCAGCCCCAGTCCCGACCCCAGCCCCAGCCGTAGCCGCAGCCGCGGCCGCGGCCGCAGCCATGACCGCTCCTCCCCGCCCAGAAGCAGCAGAACCTCGGACCCAACCTCGATCCCCCCCTCCCTCCCCATCTACTCAGACGCCAAAACCATGACGCGCGACTACGGCGCCGCCCACATCTCCCTCACGCGCGCGCGCCCCAAACCCACGGGAATCCACGCCCTCATCGAGCACCTCACCTCCGCGCCCGCCTTCCCGCTCGAAACCTCGCCCACGACCAGCGCCCTCTGCAAGCAGTGGCGCTGGGGCCAGTACCGCGACGCCGCGCACCAGTGCCACCACTGCGGCACCGCCCTCGGCTGGGCCAGCGAGTACGCCTCGGGCGAAACCGCCGAGCCCTACCTGGACAAGGCGCTGCGCGAGCCGTGGACGGCGGCGGCCGCGCTCGCCACGTACAACATCGACGTGCCCACGGCCATGCGCATGCCCGGCGGCGCCATAAGGCCCGACCTGACGTACGGCTTCACGGGCGCGGCCCTCACGCGCGAGCAGCGCGAGGCGGCCGACGCGCTGCCGGCCGGGACGCGTGTCATTGAGGTGGGCAGGGAGCCGCTGTTTCCGTTCATGGCGCAGCGGTGGGTCGACGATGGGGGCAGCAGGCGGGAGGCGGAGAGGGAGGTGGCGGCGGCCGGGGTGGCGGCGGGGAAGGCGCTGGCGCAGTTTTATCGGCTGGCTGGGGCGCAGGCGGAGACGGTGGATGCCGTGTTTTTTTCGGCCGTGGTGTCGCCGGAGGTGTGCAGGGTGTTTGTGCATTGGATAAGGAGGGATGAGGGGCGGGGCAGGTTCTTGTATGAGATGGATCAGGTGTGCGTGGCGTTGATGGAGGATGAGGATCAGGTGGAGAGGCTGCGGAGGGTGTTTAATAGGATCAAGGATTGGGCGAGGGAGGATAGGCTGAAGAGGGTGAAGGAGGTGTTGGATTTCATACTGGTGAAGGACGCGGAGGTGGCGAAGGTGCAGGAGGAGGCGTTGCAGAAGGCGCGGGCGAGGGAGGAGGTGTTGAAGGAGGCCAGGCGGAGAGAGAAAGGCAAGGGCCGTGCGATGGATGTGGATGATGGAGACGTTGTATATGAGTCGGATCCTTTTTCGGAGGAGGAGGAGGAGGTGGAGATGGAGGATATTAAGGAGCGGGTGGAAAAGATGGGTGTGGACGATGGGCAAGCCACTCCCAAGGCATCCGCATTGAACCAGCCGAAGAGGGATTCGCTCGCTGAGCCCTGATGCTCTGACTGAATGTGTAGGCTAATCATTCGTTGTACATCTGTTAGTTGAGCACTCTAAGCAGCATGAGCGTTGGCAGAAGCATGATAGCATTAGATGGAAGTGTTTGGACGTCAAGGACACTGCTTCGCGGTTCAATCGTTAGTACACGTTTTGGCAAGAATGAACACACTGAAACAAGAACAGATACCACGGCGTGGAAGTGTCAAATTGGATAGAACGTTGAAGCACTGGTCTAGATATGTTTGCCGTATTTCCTGCTGGATTCCGCGTACAGAAACCTTCTTCAGCTTTCAGTGCCTGTCTCTCCAACCTCCACGCCCAGGTATTGAAACACTCGGGGCTGGAGATACATGCTCCTGTGTCTCAAGCTAGTGGTCAACTTCAGGCATCCTCCACTCCATTTACCATCTCACTGACATCTTGGGCGGGACTTGTCGGAGTGACCTCATGAACAAGCAACCGGAGGCGAGCTGCATCCCGGCCAGTCCGTGCCCGTTCAGCCTGCACCGAGTGTCGAATGCGTATCGTCGTCCAGGACGTCGACAACAACTCCAGTTTCTGGATCGGCGCAGGTGAAGCGGATGCGCTCGTTTGGCGGGGCGAGCTCGAGGCCTAGGTCGGCGGGCGACGGCCACGAGCCTGGACAAGGAGAGCTGGCTGACGTTAGGGAAGGCACGTATCACCTTCAGTTTGCCTCACGTGCACATCATTCGGGGTCTGATTAGTACCTGCGCCTTTATAACCTCAAAAGTCTCTCATGCTTCTGTACTAGAGCTCCAACATCAAATATTCGACCAATCTCACGACGATACTCTTTTGGGCTAAAAATGAACCAAAAGCTGGAGACTGGTGGAGACGAAACTCCAGAAAACTCAGGCCGACTCCCTGTTGGAACAATCATACATCACTGTTTCAGCACTTCTCATGCTTTAAGTAACAGACCTGAGCTACAGCATACCATGTCTATGGTGGCGATCACCAACATCGAATCATGCTGTGTCCGTATATATGCACAGCTTCATTGTTCCACGCCATGCATCCACATCACTTTCGAATACTGACCTGCCAACCATACCACCGGTTGAGAGATTTTGTGTTTCCAACGAGCAGAGAAGTGATCTTGTAAACAGGTGGTTTCTCATCTTCGCCAATGCGTCGTGGAGAGTGTTAAGATTAGCCGGCAACGGAGCCAAAAAAAACAAGTCTATTTATGAGTGACAACGGTCGTGAAAAAAAAAAAATAGTATATCAATCCAGAACAAGACAGTCTATTCCCCCCCACCCCTAGAAGAACCCACCCTCCCTCCCACCAACATCAAACAACCTCCCGACCACACACTCCACCGCCCTCGCCACGCCCTTCCCCTCCCTCCAAATATCATCATGCCCCCCCTCCAACTCCAGCATCATCAAGTCCCTCCCCTCAACCCCCTCCCCCCATCCCCCCTCCCCCAACGCCCTCGCCATAACATCCCTCTGCATCCCCTCCACCAACTCATCCCCCCCACTCTCCCCCAGCACCACCACCCTCCC
>JAJMVL010000279.1:0-11136 GCA_023082095.1 Dothiorella sarmentorum | reverse complement strand
AAGAAACCTAAAAACCTTATAGAAATAATCTAACTAGCTTTACTTATAGATAAGCAACGTAATAAAAGATAGTTTAAGAAGAAAGCCTACTCTTCTAATACCTTATAACCTACGCGGCTATATTATACCTAGAAAGGGGGAGATACTATAGAACTAGATAGTACCTAGAGAAGTAATAATAGAAAAGGGAAGTAAGATAAGCAACCTCCTAGGAAGAAATAGATAGATTAGCAACGTGCCTAATTTAATAAAGGACTATACGTCTAATATAGAGATAAATAGGGCCCTAGGCACTAATACTTCTAATAGTTAAAGAAGAACAAGCGCACTATATCTATAGCTTAGATAGAAGAACCTTAAGAGGCCTTAATAGCCTAGATAATTAACTACGCCGCGATAAGCTAGACCGTATACTATAACGATAACTGCTCTACTTACTAGAGTAATAAAGATACTATAGGGTAGTATTCTAAGAAGTTATAAAGAGTTAATACTATTAAACGAATCCGGGCAGCGCCTATAATTAGCGAACTAGCTAATACGCTTCCCCTAGACACGGAACTAGTAAATAGTAATATAAGAGAACTTTATAAGAGTACGCCTAAACCTAAGGCTAGATCTAAAGATAGTAAATAAGAGCCTAAGCAGGCGGATTCTAAATAGCTTAGTTAAATTACTAAGTACCTAAAAGTACACGGGAAAATCTAATTCGGTAAATATAGTAGATAACCCTATATTGCCTAGACACTAGACTTATAGCTAGATATAACCCTGTAATAATACTAGGTTTAGTAAGGGAATATTATTTATCAATATAAGTAGAACTAATACTAGATATACTAGGGAAAGACGGCCCTTACCTTACCTAAAGACCTAAATATATAGTTATAAGATAAGGTTAGGAACTAATAACTATTAAAAAACTAGATGGCCTCCCTAGTTAAGGACCCTAGAAGGGGCCGTTAGATAGGTCCCTTAACTAGATATTATATATATTAAATAGACTAATTCCTACTAGATTAGCTCTATACTAACTCTTATACGTACCTATTACCTTTTATAGAAAATAGGCTGTAGTAATAATTAATAGTAGCGCCTAAGGGAACTTTATTAACCCTAAATTTATTATAAGCTACTAACTATTATACTAAACTAAAGATTATCTATATCTATTTAGTATAGTAGACGGCTCCCCGGCAACCTATAGGAAAGGATAGGTCTATATTAAAATAGGACTTAACCCCTTATCTCTAGAAAACTATAAGGAGAAGATTAGCCTTAACCTAATAGTAATACTAGGATATAATATAATCCTAGGTATTCTATAGTTAAAAATATATATACCCTATATTAACTAGAGAATAGAAGAAATTACCTTCCTAGATAAATAATATATTAGGTACCTCGCTATAGCTAGGAGAACTAAGTTACCTACTAAGAGTAGCTAGAGCTAAGAGCTAGAGCTAGAGAAGTCTAAGCTAGTAAGCTAGAACTTAAAGAGCTAGAGCTAAGAGAGCTAGAGTAGCTAGAGCTAGAAGAGCCTAGTAGAAGTTAGGGAAATCTCCTTAGGGGCTATAAAGCGTATAAAGTATAGAGGGGAATAAGTCTATACTATCTATCTAAAACCTAGTTAAGAGATAGAATAAAGAATTATTACACGTATATAGTTAGGTTACCTAATAAGGGGAAAGCCTATACTCGCTAACTATAGGAAAGCTACTGTATATTCTATAGTCTCTATAGAATATAAGAGGCCTTAGAATAAGGATACTAGCCTAAAGTTAGTTAGAGGAGACTACCTTTAGAGGATCTATAGGCAATATAGTAAAGCTAACCTAGAATAGCTTACGCAGCCTAGCTAAGACTAGGGCCGCTAAATATAGAATATTAGTATAAAGAGTAGGAATCTCTTAATAACTAATAAAGGCAATATAACTAGCGAGTAAATATATAGGGAACTTAGCGGTATTATAAGACCTACTACTACTAACACCCTAGAGGAGAAACTACCGCTACTAAATATAGAATCTATACTAAAATAATTCTAGAAGTACGCGGACCTCTATAAGGAACAAGAAAAAGAAGCTTTACCTTAATACTAACCTTAGGATTATAAAATACCTCTTATACTAGGAATATAACCTATATTTAAACCTATCTACTTACTCTCTTAAACTAAGCTAGAATTTTTATAGGAATACCTAGAGAAGAACCTAGAAAGAGAATATATCTAACCTTTATTATTACTAGCTAGATATCCTATCTTATTTATCTCTAAGAAGAACGGTAAGCTCCGCCTCTATATTAATTACTAATAGCTAAATAATATTATAGTTAAGAACTATTACCCTCTCCCGAGAATTAATAAACTATAGAATAAGCTATAAACCGCGAAGTACTTTATAAAGTTTAATCTTCGCGACAGCTATTATCTAGTTTATATTAAAGAAGGGGAAGAGTAGAAAATAGTATTCTAAACGCGCCTAGGATATTTTAAGTATATAGTAATACTATTTAGGCTTACTAATACCCTAGTAATATTCTAAAGCCTTATAAATAAGATACTACGTCCGTATTTAGATATCTTTTACACGGCCTACCTAGACAATATTATTATCTACTTAAATACTCTTAAAGAATATATAGAGTATATTAAGAAAGTTCTTAAAGCTCTAAGAGGAAAGGACCTACGGATCGTACCTAAGAAATATAAATAGATTACTTAGAAAACGGAATTTCTAGGGTTTATTATTATACTAGGATAAGTTAGTATAGATAATAAGAAACTAGACGCGATTTAAGATTAGCTAATACTAAGGATAGTAAAAGATATATAATCCTTTCTTAGATTTACTAACTTTTACTAAAAATTTATTAAGAAATACTCTAAGGTAATTAAGCTACTTACGCGCCTTATAAAGAAAGAGTATAGTTTTAAATAAGAAGAAGCCTAGTAGATAGCCTTTAACTCTCTAAAGTAAATGTTCTATAAAGCTCCTATCTTAGGTATTTATAACCCTAAACTACTAATTATAGTAGAAACTAATACTTCTAACTACGCTATCAGCGCTTGTATTAGCTAACTAGATAAGTAAGGCTGACTCTACCTAATTATATATTACTCGCGGAAGATAATACCCCTAGAGCTTAACTATAATATCTATAATAAGGAATTACTTACTATAGTTATAGCTTTTAAGATATAGAGATATTACCTTAAAGGAGCTAAATACTAAGTAATAGTCTATTATAACTATAAGAACCTTACGCACTTTATAACTACTAAAGAATTAACTAGAAGATAAGTTAGGTAGGCGGAGGAGTTAGTATCCTATAATATAAAGATTACCTATAGAAAGGGGTCCGAGAACGCTTATATAGACGCGCTAAGTAGAAGAGCTAACTATATAGTAGGAAAACCCGGTTTATAGCTAGCGGTGCTTAAATAAGAAGAAGACGGTACCCTTATAGTAGTATATATTACTTTACTATAGCTAAATAAAACGACCGAAGAAGAGTTTATCCCGGTTAGGTAACTCGCGCTAGTTATATATATTAGCGATAACGACTAGACGCGCAAAATCCGAGACACCTATAAGTAAGACTCTATAGTATAAGAACTTAGTAAGATTAAAAACAACCCTTAAGTAATAAAAGACCTAGACGGCACTATTCTATTTTTAGAATTAGTCTATATTTCTAAGCTACTAAGAGAGGAACTAATTAAAGATCTCTATAAAGTACTAGTATATAGTTATTAAGGAATAGATAAGATAATTAAAAGACTCTCTAGAAACTACTACTTCCTAGGACTAAGAAGAACCGTTTAATAGGTAATCTTATAGTGCGACCTTTATATTTAAAGTAAGGCCTTAAGATATACACTCTATAGACTACTTTAACTATTACTAGCCCCGGAATAACTCTAGTAGTTAATTACACTCGACTTTATTATAGATCTACCTTAGTTAAAAGAGCCCTTAACTAGCACGCTCTACAACTCGATCCTAGTTATTATTAACAGGCTTACTAAATACGTATACTACCTACCTTACTTAAAAACGGTAACTACGGAAGATCTAGCCTATACCTTCCTTAGGATAATTCTTAGTAACTATAGGTTACTAGATAAGCTTGTTTTAGATAGAGATCGCCTATTTACCTTATAATTCTAGTAGAGCCTTACCTAATAGCTTAGTTCTAAGTATAAACTTTCTACTATAGTATACCCGTAAATAGATAGATAAATAGAATAAACAAACTAGACCCTAGAATAATACCTTTACTATTACCTTAACTACGTATAAGATAACTAGGTAAAACTATTACCTCTTGCCTAGTTCGCCTATAATAGTTTAAAGGCCTTAGCTATATAAGAGTTACTATTCTACACTAACTATAGATATAAACCTATAGCTTATAGAGAACTAATACTAAGCGAATCCCTTACCTAGAAAGGAATCCTCTAATCCGACTAGCTAAAAGTACTTTACAAACAGCTTAGCCTTAATATAGAGTATAATAGATTTCTTATATCCCGCTACTATAATAGATAGTACTAGGAGGCACCGAAGCTTAAAAGGGGGGATAAGGTCTACCTCCTTAGAAGGAATATTAAAACTAGGCGTCTAAATAATAAACTAGATTTTAAGAAAATTAGTCTATTTAAAATTAAAGAAAAACTTAGGAAAGTTAATTACTATCTTAAGCTACTAAGTAATATAAAGATAGTACCCGTTTTCTATATAGTACTACTAGAACTAGTACCCGAAAACGCTACACTAATTAAATAAATAGAAGAAATAGTACTAGAAAATCTAGACGCTAACGAAAATATAGACTAGGTAGTAGAAAAGATACTTAATAGCGGCTATATTAATAGTTAATTTAGATACCTCCTATAATAGGAAGGAGACTAGGACTATACCTAGGAACTACTAGAAAACTATAATAGCTATAGAGACCTTATTAATAACTTCTATTACTAAAACCTAGATTAACCTAAACTAGAAGCTTCTTAAATATAAAGGACCTAAAATCGCACTTAGGTATCAGAGATAGCTAAGCTAAGTTAACTAGCTTAGATATTCTAGAAGGTGTAGTAGCGGAACTAGCCCTAGGAGAACTAATAGACTAGTTAGGACCTATAGTAGCGCTATTAGCTAAGGACTCGCTACGTAGGCGCTTTATTAATTATCTAGGCGCAGCCCCTTTAGGGTTAGAAGGACCCCTACTAAGGCCCTTAGACTTAAGTCTCTTAATCTTCTTAAGGTCCTCTACTATCTTAGCCTTCTTAGAAATTATTAAGCTACTATATTTCTTTAATAACTCCCGCTACTTATATACCCGCTAAAGACAACTTATATTCTTTTATAGTAAGTTAAGAACTATCTACTCCTCTACCTTAGCTTTATCTAAGGCACTCTTTAGATAGGAAACTAGAATAACTATTAGTAAAAACTCTAGAAGAAACCCAACTAAGGATGAACAATTAGAATCCTTAAGACTACTCCTATTATAAGAGGATAAACCGCGCTAGGTATACTTGCTATAGTAATAGAAACCTGTAATATCTATCTAATATACTACTTTAGGAGCCCCTTTCTTCCGTTTCGCATTCGCTAATAAATACGTACTATAAGGGATAGGTATTATCTTACTAAAGATATTAATCTTTTCTATAAGAGACTTATACTTAGTTAACTAATTATTACGCTTGCGCTTATTAGAAGATATATTAAGAAAACTTATAGAAGAGAAAAATAAAGAAATAGCTAAACGCTAGATATAGTCTAGTAGGGGAATCTTTAGGATAAAGATCCTTAAGATAGGGGGTAGTATTATAAACCTAAGGGGATAAGGGCTTTATAACTCTAAGAGTAGAAAGCCTGTATAGGAAAAAGTACCCTAAGGACTAAGGGTCCGCGCGGGAAACTAAGCTATAAGGGAAATCTAGTTAGGATACGCGTAAGCTATAGTATAACGCGCTATAGATAGATTCCTATATAGGAAAGTAGCCCTTAAGAAATAATAGTTACCGCTAGAAACTATAGGTAGGATTCCCGTAGGGAAAGAAGGTCTATAAGGGTAAGAGGGTAGAATAGGTAGAAGGGATATTAGGAAGGTTAGAGTAAGTTAAATATTATAACTATTCCGCACTAATAAAAGCTAGAAACTAGAAAGGTAGTTAGGCGCTAATATTATATATACCCTACTAAGAGGACCTACTTAGGATTATACTTAATCTAAATCTCTAATCTATCCCCTTAATCTAAGTAATATATCTATATACTTAATCTAGATTATATAGCTTTCCTAGTAGTATATAGTATACACTCGTTAGCTAGATATTTAACCCTTTATAGTTAACTTAAGAATCTAATCTTTACCTATTAGAGTAATAGAGCCTTATTACGCCCGGTGTACACGTAATTACTTCCTTCTCCTATTATTACCTCCCTACTCTTATCCTTAAGGTAAAACCTTCGACTTAATTACCTACTAGGCGACTCTAAAACCTAGTAGAAGAGGCCTATTATTATACTAGCTAGATAGAATAGTATAAGAAAGAAAGAAGAAAGAGAGAATAAAGATAGAAAGAATAAATATTCTAGACCTAAACTAATACTAGTAAAAGAGAAAATAGAAGATACTAGAGACTCTAAAGAAAAACTAGGAATAAAGAAAAAAACCTAAATTAGCTAGTATCTATAGCGCTAGTAAAAGTAGTACTAAGTTTTTATAGGATAAAGCGTAAGATAGCTATAGCCTTAAAGAAATCCTTAGTTATAATCTAGTAATCTATATAGGTAATATTACCTAGATTAATAGTTCTACTAAAGACGGCCTTCTTAGCTAGCTTATCTATAGGCTAGGGTAGGTTAAAGTACGCCCTCTTATTAATATACGTATAGTAAAAGAAAGAGCTATAAAGGTAGAGCTGTTTAAGACTAAAGCTATTTAGTTAATAGCTAATAAGTAGCCTCTAGTCTATAATAGATACCCCTAGTAGGTTGTCTATAAGAGAGAAACTAGAAATAGACTATAAAGATATAGATAAGATAGAGAGAAGGACGCTAGAGATCTTATTCTTTATATACCTATACCGCTCCCTCTAGATAAGAGTATTAATACTAATATAAGAGAAGCTATAGATAGCCCTATAGTAGAGCGGGCTATAGGAAATAGAATAAAGAAAGGATATAGTAGAAGAAGAGATAAGAATAAGAAAAAGTAGATTTCTAGAATCTAGCCGTTCCCTTATAGCCTAGAACTTAGTATAAATATATAAGAAACGGAGCCTTAGAGAGATAAGACTAAAAAGGTTTATAGTAATATTAGGGGCGTGAATACTAATACTATAGATCTAGTAGAGTAGCTTCTTCTAGTAGCTACCTACTATCTTATTAAACTAGTTATAGGCGCGCTCTACCCTAATATACGCTATAATAAGTACTATACTATACTTAAATATAGGAGCTAGATATAATAATAGGCCTCTTCTACTAGGTTTCGGAGTCGCCTAGTAGGTAATTAGGTTAAAGGTTTTATCTTAAGGATAAGAGTAGGGAGGCAATAATTAGAGAAGGAAGTAATTACGTGTACGCTAGGCGCAATAAGGCTCTATTACTCTAATAGGTAAAGATTAGATTCTTAAGTTAACTATAAAGGGTTAAATATCTAGCTAATAAGTATGCACTATATACTACTAGGAAAGCTTATACAATCTAGATTAAGTATATAGATATACTACTTAGATTAAGGGGATAGATTAGAGGTTTAGATTAAGTATAATCTAAAGTGGGTCCTCCTAGTAGGGTGCACGTAATATTAGCGCCTAACTACCTTTCTAGTTTCCGGCTTTTATTAGTGTAGAATAGTTATAATATTTAACTTACTCTAACCTTCCTAATATCCCTTCTACCTATTCTACCCTCTTACTCTTATAGACCTTCTTCCCCTACAGGAATCCTACCTATAGTTTCTAGTAGTAACTATATTTCTTAAGGGCTACTTTCCCGTGCGGGAATCTACTTATAGCGCGTTATACTATAGCTAGCGCGCATCCTAACTAGATTTCCCTTACAGCTTAGTTTCCCGCGCGGACCCTTAGTCCTTAGGGTACTTTTTCCTGTATAGGCTTTCTACCCTTAGGGTTATAAAGCCCTTATCTCTTTAGGTTTATAATACTACCCCCTACCTTAAGGATCTTCGTCCTAAAGATTTCCCTACTAGATTATATCTAGTATTCGGCTATTCTTTTAGTTTCCTCTTCTATAAGTTTTCTTAATATATCTTCTAATAAGCGTAAGTATAATAATTAGTTAACTAAGTATAAGTTGCTTGTAGAAAAGATTAATATCTTTAGTAAGATAATACCTATCCCTTATAGTATATATTTATTAGCGAATGTAAAATAGAAGGAGGGGACTCCTAAGGTAGTATATTAGATAGATATCGCGGGTTTCTATTACTATAGTAAGTGTACCTAATATAGTTTATCCTCTTATAATAGGAGTAGTCTTAAGGATTCTAATTATTCGTCTTTAGTTGAGTTTCTTCTAGAGTTTTTACTAATAGTTATTCTAGTTTCCTACCTAAAGAGTACCTTAGATAAAGCTAAGGTAGAGAAGTAGATAGTCCTTAACTTACTATAAAAGAATATAAGTCGTCTTTAGCGGGTGTGTAAGCAGCGGGAGTTATTAAAGAAATGTAGTAGCTTAATAATTTCTAAGAAGACTAAGATAGTAGAGGACCTTAAGGAGATTAAGAGACTCGAGTCTAAGGGCCTTAGTAGGGGTCCTCTTAACCCTAAAGGGGCTACGCCTAGACGATTAATAAAGCGCCTATATAGCGAGTCCTTAGCTAATAGCGCCGCTATAGGTCCTAATTAGTCTATTAGTTCTCCTAGGGCTAGTTCTACTACTACGCCTCTTAAGACGTCTAAGCTTATTAACTTAGCTTAGCTATCTCTAATACCTAAGTTTAATTTTAGGTCCTTTATATTTAAGGAGCTTCTGGTTTTAGGCGATCTAGGTTCTAGCGATAGAAGGTTTTAATAAGGTCTCTACAGCTATTGTAGTTCTCTAGTAGTTCCTAGATATAGTCCTAGTCTCTTTCCTATTATAGGAGGTATCTAAATTAACTATTAATATAGCCGCTATTAAGTACCTTTTCTACTACCTAGTCTATATTTTTATTAGCGTCTGGATTTTCTAGTACTATTTCTTCTATTTATTTAATTAGCGTAGCGTTTTTAGGTGCTGGTTCTAGTAGTACCACGTAAAAAACGGGTACTATCTTTATATTACTTAGTAGCTTAAGATAGTAATTAACTTTCCTAAGTTTCTCTTTAATTTTAAATAGACTAATTTTCTTAAAATCTAGTTTATTATTTAGACGCCTAGTCTTAATATTTTTCCTAAGGAGGTAGACCTTATCCCCCCTTTTAAGCTTTAGTACCTCCTAGTACTATCTATTATAGTAGCGGGATATAAGAAATCTATTATACTCTATATTAAGGCTAAGCTATTTGTAAAGTGCTTTTAGCTAGTTAGATTAGAGGATTCCTTTCTAGGCAAGGGATTCGCTTAGTATTAGTTCTCTATAGGCTATAGGTTTATACCCGTAGTTAGCGTAGAATGGTAACTCTTATATAGCTAAGGCCTTTAAACTATTATAGGCGAACTGGGCGAGAGGTAATAGTTTTACCTAGTTATCTTATATATAGTTAAGGTAATAGTAAAGGTATTATTCTAGAGTCTAGTTTATTTATTCTATTTATCTATCTATTTACGGGTATACTATAGTAGAGAGCTTATATTTAGAACTAAGCTGTCGGGTAAGGCTCTACTAGAATTGCGAGGTAAATAGGCGATCTCTATCTAAGACGAGCTTATCTAGTAACCTATAGTTGCTGAGGATTATCCTAAGGAAGGTATAGGCTAGATCTTCTGTAGTTACTATTTTTAGGTAAGGTAGGTAGTATACGTACTTAGTAAGCCTATTAACAATAACTAGGATTAAGTTATAGAGCGTGCTAGTTAAGGGCTCTTTTAACTAAGGTAGATCTATAATAAAGTTAAGTATAATTAACTACTAGGGTTGTTCTAGGGCTAGTAATAGCTAAAGTAGTCTATAGGGTGCGTGTCTTAAGGCCTTACTTTAAATACAAAGGTTATACTATAAGATTACCCGTTAAATAGTTCTTCTTAGCCCTAGGAAGTAGTAGTTCCTAGAGAGTCTTTTAATTGTTTTATCTATTCCTTAATAACTGTATACTAGTACTTTATAGAGATCTTTAATTAGTTCCTCTTGTAGTGGCTTAGGAATATAGACTAATCCTAAAAATAGAATAGTGCCGTCTATATCCTTTATTACTTAAGGGTTGTTTTTAATCTTACTAAGTTCTTATACTATAGAGTCTTACTTATAGGTATCTTAGATTTTGCGCGTCTAGTCGTTATTACTGATATATATAACGGGCGCAAGTTGCCTAACTAGGATAAACTCTTCTTTGGTTATTTTATTTAGCTATAGTAAAGCAATATATACTACTATAAGGGTACCGTCTTCCTCTTATTTAAGTACCGCTAGCTATAAACTAGGTTTTCCTACTATATAGTCGGCTCTTCTACTTAGCGCGTCTACGCGAGCGTTCTCAGATCCCTTTCTATAGGTAATCTTTATATTATAGGATACTAATTCCTCTACCTACCTAACTTGTCTCCTAGTTAATTTCTTAGTAGTTATAAAGTATATAAGGTTCTTATAGTTGTAGTAGACTATTACTTAGTATTTAGCTCCTTTAAGGTAATATCTCTATATCTTAAAAGCTGTAACTATAGTAAGTAATTCCTTATTATAGATATTATAGTTAAGCTCGGGGGGTATTATCTTCCGCGAGTAATACGTAATTAGGTAGAGTTAGCCTTACTCGTCTAGTTAGCTAATATAAGCGCCGATAGTATAGTTAGAAGCGTTAGTTTCTACCGTAATTAGTAGTTCTAGGTTATAAATACCTAAGATAGGGGCTTTGTAGAATATTTACTTTAGAGAGTTAAAGGCTATCTACTAGGCTTCTTCCTACTTAAAACTATACTCTTTCTTTATAAGGCGCGTAAGTAGCTTAATCAC
>JAJMVL010000278.1:0-11224 GCA_023082095.1 Dothiorella sarmentorum | reverse complement strand
ATTATACTTCTTAGCTAGATACTTTAACCCTTATAGTTAACTTAAGAATCTAATCTTTACCTATTAGAGTAATAGAGTCTTATTACGCCTAGTGTATATATAATTACTTCCTTATCTAATTATTACTTACCTACTCTTATCCTTAAGGTAAAACCTTTAATCTAATTACCTACTAGGCGACTCTAAAACCTAGTAGAAGAGGTCTATTATTATACTTTAACTACTATCCTTATAAAAAAAGAAAGGTACCCCTAATTAGAAAGTATTACCCTAAAATAATACTAATAAGTAGTACTTGTTATACTAAATATAATAGTTAGTATAGAAGACGCGGAGCTATAGTAGCCTTAGTAAGTACCTCCGCCTTATACTCCTCCTAGTAATAAATAGCTATACTAGCTAATCTTAGAACTATATAATAAAAATATAGTTCTTAGAATATAACTTAGTTAAGTATTAGTAGTACCTCTAGCTACTAAAGTTAAGGTCCCTAAACCTAATCTATACTATAGAGATTATAAGAAAATATAAGACTTCCTATCCTAACTAGATAATTATATCTACTTCTCCTATAGAAAATTTGCTAGTCTAGCTAATAAAGTACTCTACGCTAGTACTTATCTTTAAAGAATAGTAGAATAATAGTTCTAACCTTTTAAATATAAAAAATAATCTAAGCCTAAGTTCTAATAGTCTATAGTAACCCGCGAGATCTTTAGAGATTACTATAACTTTACTAAGGCTCTTAAGGTAGTATTTAGTAGAGTTAATAAGACCTATTAAGTAATATATATCCTTATAATATACTAATAGAAGGGGTCTATATAAGACTATACTACTAAGTTCTAAGATATAGCCTACTTAGCTAAGGGATACTCTAATATTACCCTATAGATATTCTACTACTAAGGACTTAAGAATAAAATTAAGAAAGCTATAACCTACTATAAGGAACCTAAAACCCTTATAGGAATAATCTAACTAGCTTTACTTATAGATAAGTAATATAATAAAAGATAGTTTAATAAGAAAACCTATTCTTCTAATACCTTATAATCTATATAGCTATATTATACTTAGGAAGGAGGAGATACTATAGAACTAGATAATATCTAGAGAAATAATAACTAGAAAGAGAAATAGGATAAGTAACCTCCTAGAAAGGAATAGATAGATTAGTAATAGGCCTAATTTAATAAAGGACTATATATTTAATATAGAGATAAATAGGGCCCTAGGTACTAATACTCCCTATAGTTAAAGAAGAATAAGTGTACTATATTTATAGCTTAGATAGAAGAACCTTAAGAGGCCTTAATAGCCTAAATAGTTAACTATACTATAATAAGCTAGACCGCATGCTATAATAATAACTACTCTACTTACTAGAGCGATAAAGATACTATAGAGTAGTATCCTAAGAAGTTATAAAGAATTAATACTATTAAATAAACCCGGGCAGCGCCTATAATTAGTAAACTAGCTAATAAGCTTCCCCTAGACACGGAACTAGTAAATAGTAATATAGGAGAACTTTATAAGAGTATACCTAAACCTAAGGCTAAATCTAAAGATAGTAAATAAGAGCCTAAGTAGGTAGATTCTAAATAGCTTAGCTAAATTACTAAGTACCTAAAAGTATACGGGAAAATCTAATTTAGTAAATATAGTAGATAACCCTATATTACCTAGATACTAGACTTATAGCTAGATATAACCTAGTAGTACTACTAGGTTTAGTAAGAGAATATTATTTATTAATATAAGTAGAATTAATACTAGATATACTAGGGAAAAATAGCCCTTACCTTATTTAAAGACCTAAATATATAGTTATAAGATAAGGTTAGAAACCGCTAACTATTAAAAAACTAGACGGCCTCCCTAGTTAGGGACCCTAGAAGGGGCCATTAGATAGGTCCCTTAACTAGGTATTATATATATTAAATAGACTAATTCCTACTAGATTAGCTCTATACTAACTTTTATACGTACCCGTTACCTTCTATAGAAAATAGGCTATAGTAATAATTAATAGTAGCGCCTAAGAGAACTTTATTAACCCTAAATTTATTATAAGCTACTAACTATTATACTAAACTAAAGACTATCTATACCTACTTAGTACGGTAGATAGTATAATAATAGGTCTCTTCTACTAGGTTTTAGAGTCGCCTAGTAGGTAATTAAGTTAAAGGTTTTACCTTAAAGATAAGAGTAGGGAGGCAATAATTAAAGAAGGAAGTAATTACGTATACGCTAGGTATAATAAGGCTCTATTACTCTAATAGATAAAGATTAGATTCTTAAGTTAACTATAAAGGGTTAAATATCTAGCTAACGAGTATATACTATATACTACTAGGAAAGCTATATAATCTAGATCTATCTATTTTAAATCTAACCCTTATAGATTTAAGGGGGGTAGATTTATAAGGCTTAGATCTATATAGATCTAAGGTAGGTCTTACTAGGTAGGGTATATATAATATTTACTACCTTACTACTTTCTAGCCTACTAACTTCTACCACTATAGAGTAGTTATAATATCTAACTTACTCTTACTAGCTTAACCTCTACTCGTGCCTCTTTTCTAGATTATATCTTTAGCCCTATAAACCTTATTCCCCTATAGGAGTCCTTCCTTAGCGTCTCTATTCTAGATTTCTATAACTTCTCTTATTCTAATAGGCGGTTCTTCTAGGCGGGATTCCTAACTATATAGCTCTACTAGTTATAAGGGATCTTAGCCCCTATAGTATCTTTTCCTATATAGGCTATCTACCCTTAGGGCTATAAAGCCCTTATTACCTAGGGTTTATAATAGACGGCTCTCTAGTAACCTATAGAAAAGGATAGGTCTATATTAAAATAGAACTCTACCTCTTATTCCTAGGAAACTATAAGAAGAAGATTAGTCTTAACCTAATAGTAATACTAGAATATAATATAATTCTAGATATTCTATAGTTAAAAATATATATACCCTATATTAACTAGAGAATAGAAGAAATTACCTTCCTAGATAAATAATATATTAGATACCTTACTATAGCTAGAAGAACTAAGATACCTACTAAGAGTAGCTAGAGCTAAGAGCTAGAGCTAGAGAAGTTAAAGTTAGTAAGCTAGAACTTAGAGTACTAGAGCTAAGAGAGCTAGAGTAGCTAGAGCTAGGAGAGCCTAGTAGAAGTTAGAGAAATCTTCCTAGGGGCTATAAAGTATATAAAGTATAGAGGAGAATAGATCTATACTATCTACTTAAAACCTAGTTAAGAGATAGAATAAAGAATTATTATATATATATAATTAGGTTACTTAATAAGGGGAAAGCCTATACTCGCTAACTATAGGAAAGCTACTATATATTCTATAGCCTCTATAGAATAAAAGAGGCCTTAGAATAAGAATACTAGCCTAAAGTTAGTTAGAGGAGACTACCCCTAGAGGATCTATAGGCGATATAGTAAAGCTAACCTAGAACGGCTTATATAGCCTAGCTAAGACTAGGGCTGCTAAATATAAAATATTAGTATAAAAAGTAGAAATCTCTTAGTAACTAATAAAGGCGATATAATTAGCAAGTAAATATATAGGAAACTTAGTAGTATTATAAGATCTACTACTACTAACACCCTAGAGGAGAAACTACTACTATTAAATATAGAATCTATACTAAAATAATTCTAGAAGTATATAGACCTCTATAAAAAATAAAGAAAGGGAGCTTTATCTTAATACTAACCTTAGGATTATAAAATACCTCTTATACTAAGAGCGTAACCTGTATTTAAATCTATCTACTTACTCTCCTAAACTAAGCTAGAGTTTTTATAGAAATATCTAGAAAAGAATCTAGAAAGAGGATATATCTAATCTTTATTATTACCAGCTAGATACCTTATCTTATTTATCCCTAAGAAAAACGGCAAGCTCCGCCTCTATATTAATTACTAATAGCTAAATAATATTATAGTTAAGAACTATTACCCTCTCCTAAGAATTAATAAACTATAGAATAAGCTATAAACTATAAAGTACTTTATAAAGTTTAATCTACGTAATAGCTATTACCTAGTTTATATTAAAGAAGGGAAAGAGTAGAAAATAGTATTCTAAACACGCCTAGGATATTTTAAGTATATAGTAATACTATTTAGGCTTACTAACGCCCTAGTAATATTCTAGAGCCTTATAAATAAGATACTATATCTATATTTAGATATCTTTTATACAGCCTACCTAGATAATATTATTATCTACTTAGATACCCTTAAAGAATATATAGAGTATATTAAGAAAGTTCTTAAAGCTCTAAGAGAAAAAGACCTATAGATTATACTTAAGAAATATAAATAGATTACCTAGAAAATAGAATTTCTAGGGTTTATTATTATACTAGGATAAGTTAGTATAGATAATAAGAAACTAGACGCGATTTAAGATTAGCTAATACTAAGGATAGTAAAAGATATATAATCCTTTCTTAAATTTACTAACTTTTACTAAAAATTTATTAAAAAATACTCTAAGATAATTAAGCTACTTACACGCCTTATAAAGAAAGAGTATAGTTTTAAGTAGGAAGAAGCCTAGTAGATAGCCTTTAATACTCTAAAGTAAATATTCTATAAAGCCTCTATCCTAGGTATTTATAACCTAGAACTACTAATTATAGTAGAAACTAATACTTCTAACTATACTATCGGCGCTTGTCTTAGCTAACTAGATAAGTAAGGCTAACTCTACCTAATTATATATTACTCGCGGAAGATAACCCCCCTAGAGCTTAACTATAATATCTATAATAAGAAATTACTTACTATAGTTATAGCTTTTAAGATATAGAGATATTATCTTAAAGGAGCTAAATACTAAGTAATAGTCTATTACGACTATACCTTACTATAGTATAGTATAGTATAGTATATAGAATCTATATACTATACTTTTTAGTATTTAGTATACTAAAAAAGTATACTATTTTAATAGTATACTATAAAAAAAATTAGTATACTATAGATTTTATAGTATATACTAAGAAAATAGTATACTTTAGAGTAATTATATACAATTAAATATATTATATAATTACTATATTTATAATTACTAAATTTAAAAGTATAGCAGTTAAATACCTTAGAGGTAGAGTTTATATATTACTAGCTAGAGGGGTATATCTAAATACTAAAACCTAGAGTTCTAACCTATAGAGTCTATTATTTTTTTAAAAGAAGAGAACTTATTTACGCCTTAGCTAGACCTTATTTAAGCTAGTCTATAGTAGGTCTAGGAGTAGGGGTATTAGAGAGGTGAATATTATCTATAAGTATAGTCTACTACGTACTAATAGGCACCGTACCTAGATAAAGCAACTTAAGATTAGAATTAATAGTAGAAGTACCTACTAGAGTAGAGGTAGTATTACTACTACCCTTAATAGGCTTATTAGAGGCTATAAAATATTAGTACTATTATATTAACTATTATAATATATAACTTATAGTTAGTAGGGTTAGTATTAGCGTCGTTATTAGCGTTATTATTAGCGTTAGTATAATCGTCGGTATTAGCCTTAGTATTAGTATCCTCGTTAGTATTATTATTAGTCTTATCTTTAGTAGGCTAACTAGAGGCTATAAAATATTAGTACTAGTATATTAACTATTATAGGGTATAACTTACCCTCGTTATTCTTCTTAACTACTTCCTAAATTTCGCGATAATAATATATAAGAGCTTCTTTATCTTCCTTTAGAATAGATATTAGTAAGAACTATTATAATAACTATTATATAATATATACTTCTTAAGTTTACAGCGCTACTTCTGCCTAGCTATAGTAGCCTTCTACTTGTTCCTAGTACCCTAGCTAACCTCTAGGGCCTATTACTAAGACGTTAAGGTAGTTATAGTAGAGAAGCTCTTATAGCTATAGCGTATATTATTAGATTTATTATTATAATTAATCTAGTAGGCCTTTACGCCAAGGATACTATAGAGAGTTAATAGCGTTATACTATCCTTTTATATAATAGTAATATACTTAGTATAGATAGTAAGTAGGTTTAGAGCTATAGGAATAATTAGTAAAAATAAAATTAAATATATAAAAAATAGTAAAACCATATCTTTAAAGTAGGTTACTAGGTATACCTCTAATATCTTATATAAGGTAGTAAAAGTATTAGCCTAGATACGTAACTCTATAGCGGAAGGATAGGAGGACTAGTATATAACTTCACAAATAAGGCGGGCAAATAGTAGCTTAGGTATAACTAGATCTATAGTCTACTATATAGCCTTAATCTCCTTTAAGGCCTTAGCTATAAGGTATTAGCCTATTATATAGACTATTATAAGTAAGATATACTTACTACCTATAGGTTCGCGACGCTTTATCTAAATAGGCTAATTCTTATAGGTATTAGCTATAATAGGCCTCGGCGTCTTTATAGGGACCTTAGCAGCGTTATACTAGTACTAGAGGGCGGCTAGATCCTTACTACTAAGATTGGCCTGAGCGGTATTAGTCTTAATATAGGCTATTATTTCCTAATATTTTTAATTAGTATATATAATAGTTAATATAATAGTTATAGATTATAGGTACTTACCTAGCGTGCGCACGAATACTAGCGTAAAGTTAGGAATACTAACTTTTTAATTTAAACCTAGAATAAAATATTAGCTATATATAACTATTCCTATATACTTACGTATATCTAAATTAGTACTTACTATTATAGGTAGGTATTATAGGCGATAGTATAGAATTATAGATACTAGTATTAGTAGTTAGTGTATTTTAGGCGCGCGACTAATAATAGGGCTAGAAAGGGCCTATATATAACCTTACCTAGTCTATATACTATACTAAACCTTACCCCGGTCGCGCGCCTAAAATACTATACCTCTATAATACCCCTAACCTAAAAATATATTAATTACCCTATAATACTAAATTAGGTAGTAAGCTCTATACTAATACCCTTTTATAGTCTATAAGTTATATTTACTAACTATTATATTAACTAGTATACTATACTAGATTCTAATACTAAGATATATAAGGCTAGGGATACACCCTTACCTATAAATAATATTATAATATAAGATACTCCTACTACTAAGCTGTAAGTTAATTATTCTATCTATAAATATAAATTAGCCTACTAACTATTATAATTACTATTATAGGTCTACTATATCTAGTAAATACAAACGCGAAGACAAGTATTCTACTAATACTAATACTAAGTAAGAGTGTAACTAGGTTGCGAAACTAGATTTATAAAAGAAGAATCTATATAATAAGAAGAATACTAATTCGCGTATACTTACTAATAACTAAAAGAAGCTCCGTGTATCCTTAGAATATAAGAATATAACTAAGATAGAGCGCTATAAGCTTAAGATTAGCTTAAATAAGACTTTCCTAGATAAATAGTATATATAATAGTTACTATAATAGTTACTAGCTAATAGTTTACAGCCTCGCCTAAGGAAAACACTAGACTATTTAGGCTGCTAAGCAAGGCCTTGCTACCCTAAGCTATAAGGCTATTAAGGACTAGATAGACCTTAATATAGTAAAGATCTTTAGCTTTAAGGATATAGTTAATATTAAAGACTATAACTTCTTAGATAATAAGATTAACCGCTATACTAGTTATAATAACCGCGCTAATAGCTAGGTGGTCCCTAAGGCTAGCAATAATAATATATAGTAGTAGTTAGCTAAAAATACTAAGGTGCTAAAAGACCGCCTTAAGTATACTAAGTAGTACGCTATTTAACGCTTCTAGCGTATATACCTAGTAAAGTTACTATAGAAGATAAAGAAACTCGCCTCTATTAAAGGCTATAATATTATTAAGATACTCTCTAGCTAGGAGTTCTAGGTAAGTATAATAGTTAATATAATAGTTAGTATACTTATATATTTCTAGGGCTTCTACGTCGCACTTTCTAGCTTACCTAACTAGACTATACTTAAAGATACCTAGGTATTTATATACGCGTTATTTATAAGTATAGTTAGTATTAGTAGGCTTATACTAGGCTATTTTATCTCGCCTATTTATCTTTAGGCTATTACACTTACTATACTAGAAGACAAGTCCACCCGCGTAAGTATAATAGTTAATATAATAGTCTACCCCGTTTACTTATATACTTTAGATCTATATTACTACCTTTACTAAGTAATATAGCTATACGTATAGTAAGAAATTAACCCTTAAGTAGGTTAAGACTAATCTTCTTAAGGTTAAGAAACCTTAGGAAATACGCGTCCTACTACTATCTACCCGTCTTATTTTTAGCTATATTAAGATTATAACTACCTACTCCCTTATTACTATATATCTCTATAGCTTTAAGCTTCTAGGCCTTATTAGCCTTAGCGTAATTAGCGCTAGCACCAACGCTAATAATAAGAATAATATTATCCTACTAGGTCCTACTAAGCTATAGGTAATAGACTTTAATATTAAGTAGTAGCTAGGTAGTATAGATGCTAGTAAGGCCGCCCGCGTAATCTCTCTTATCTTTAATAAGAGCTCCTATAAGCCTAAATATACTAATAAGTTTATAGAGGGCTTTAATACTCTTAGTATTAAGTAGATAAGAGGGAATTCTCTAGTAGTAGGTATAAGTAATTAGGTAAATTAATAATTCTTTATCTACCTTATATTCCACGTATTTCTTTATATTTACTACTAATCGCCTAGCGTACGCTATATACCCATATTATAAAAGCTCTAATACTATTTTCCTCCTTCTATTATCTACTTATTATTAAGATTAATAATAAACTAAAAATACTACTCTACTATAAAGTATTAGTAGGGACTACTATAAAGCGACCCTATTACTATTAGCTAGGAAGTATATTTATACTTATTTTTTAATATTTAATACTAATAATATTAGCTACTATACTTCGCGATATTTAACGGCTATAAAAAATAACTATACTACTTATCCCTAAGACCCCCTTTACCTAGGTTATACGCGAGATTCTAGCTAGCGCTAGAGAAGATCTAGGTAATAGTAACCTCTATATCTAGAGTAGAGCGCTAGAGGCGCTGTAGGAGGCTATAGAGGCCTATATTATTAGTAACTTTAAGAGTAAGAATTACTACTAGTTTATTATCTTATAATCTAAGATAGTATAGCTAATACTATATAGTAGTAAACTTATATACGATCTATATAAAGCGAGTTACTCTCTAGTAGAAGGATATAGACCTTATTAAGCGCTTAAAGAAAATACTAGGTATTAGCCTTTAGTAGGACGCCTTATAGGGTAAGTATTAGCGTTATATAGGGCCTTAATTAGTTAAACTATCTTTCCTATAAACCGCGTAATAGTTAGTATACTAGTTATAGCTAGAACTATTTACCTAAGAATACTACCCTATACTATAAAGAATATTATTAGCTAAATATTATTAGTTAAGTAATTTTCTTTGCTAAATATATAATAGTTAATATACTAGTTGAACCTAACGTTTAAAGAAGACTTACTATAGTAAGTTATTAGCTAGACTCTTAGTAGCTCTTAATGCCTATAAAATACTAAAGGTATATAATATATTCTTTTCTAATTATACTATTCTTTATCCTCTCTTTATAATACCTCCGTAATTATCCCTTAGTAGGCTATTATAGAAAGTAATTATAGGGCTATCTTAGTTATTATTTAATTCGCCTCGGCAGCCTCGCCTCTTAACTAGTATATTTATATGCTAATTACTACCTTCGTCTTTAGCAAGCTAGAATACTTTATTTATATCTACTATATTAAATACCCTACTACCTCTATCTAACTTATAGGACACGGTTACTAATAATAAGATACTAACACCTACCTTAGCCTAGACTAAAAACCCTAGTCTTAATAAGATAGGTAGGGTACTAAGGTACTATAAGTTTACTAAGGCTATAAGCGAGGCCTTTATAGCTTAGTAGAGTAATACGCTATAGTAGAATAAGAATAGGCTATAGTCTAAACTAAAGACTATTAGGTAGGGGTCTACTAAATAAGCTAGTCCTTAGTAGGACTTTTAGGAGGGTGTAGTATAGTCTTTAAGTAAACTAAAGCTAGTTTACCGCTAATATAATATAGTTATTTAATATCTATCTAGGGGTAGAAATATAGTAGGTCCTAGTAATTTAGGGATAGGGACGTATCTTTAATTCTAGAATTATATAAAGGCCGCTGCTACTTATAGAAATATAATATAGCTATTACTTACTCTATAGCGCGAATTAGTAAGTTAGCAGACTATTATATTAACTATTATATACTAATTTCTAATATCCTAGCTTCGAGCGAATAACCTCCGGTATATCCTTAGTAATAATAATATTAACCTTAGCTTAAATATATAGAAAGAGTACTAGGTACGCGTTATTATAATATAAGGCCTCCCACTAAAGTATTTTAAGGACCTATATATTAGATAGTTATATATTTACGCCTTATAGAATAAGTAGTTATAATTTCTACCTACTAGTATAGTTAAACATTAGATTAAGGACTATTAGAACTATATATAAGAGTAAATTAAGAAGCTCCTTCTACTAGTACTAACCTAGATATCTATTATCTTAGATAGGTAGTCTAACTACTACCGCTAGTCCTTTCTAGCTATTAAAGTAAACTAGATTAAATATAGCTAGCTATAGTAGAGGATATAAGAAACAATACTAGTATTTACGCCCCTAGCTGGTTACTATACTAGTAATTAGATATTTAAAGTCCTTCTATAGATACTTTATTTCTTTAAAATTATAACTCGCATCTAGGTAATTACTATTAATAATACTAGTAATAACTAGTACCTAGCTAATAATATTCTTAGGATTGTTAAGAGTTAAGGCTTAAGTAAATTAGCTAAATAGGTAGATATTAATAATTTTTACTAACTACTAATTCTTGTCCCTTACTTAGCGTATATACTCTAACTTTCGTCCGGCGATCTTATTAGTACTATTTACTTGCGCCCTACTAATAATAAATTAAAGATAAATATCTACCCTTTAGACTTTAAGGTACTATAATAGATACGTCTAAGTAACTTAATTAATAGAAATAATATAGCTTAGATCCTATATATACTAGGAAAGGTACGTATAATAGTCTATATAATAGTCTAATAGTAATGCTAATATATAGTAGGTCCGCCTTATTACTATTACTACTAATACTAG
>JAJMVL010000277.1:0-11227 GCA_023082095.1 Dothiorella sarmentorum | reverse complement strand
GATATACTACTTAGATTAAGGGGATAGATTAGAGGTTTAGATTAAGTATAATCTAAAGTAGGTCCTCTCGGTAGGGTATACGTAATATTAGCGCCTAACTACCTTTCTAGTTTCCGGCTTTTATTAGTACGGAACGGTTATAATATTTAACTTACTCTAACCTTCCTAATATCCCTTCTACCTATTCTACTCTCTTACCCTTATAGACCTTCTTCCCCTATAGAATCCTATCTATAGTTTCCGGCGGTAACTATTATTCCTTAAGGGCTACTTTCCTATATAGGAATCTACCTATAGCGCGTCGTGCTATAGCTTACGCGTATCCTAACTAGATTTCCCTTGCGGCTTAGTTTCCTATATAGACCCTTAGTTCTTAGAGTACTTTTTCCCGTGCGGGCTTTCTACTCTTAGAGTTATAAAGCCCTTATCCCCTTAGGTTTATAATATTCTTTAGGTTTAGTAAGAGGAGGATCGTATAACTATAGAGGTAGCTAACTAGTCCTTCTATATTCTTATAGTACTTTTTTAGCTTATTATAAGTACTATTAAGTCTAACGCGGAGCTAGGTCTTCTAGTACACCTTCTTTTAAATTAATATAGACTTGCTCTTTTTAATGTAGGAAAGTAGGCTATTATAGAGCTAATATACCTATTATAATATTAGGACCCTTGCCCTACTAACTAGCTTCGTCGTATATAAGAAGGGTTTTATAAGGTTAATAAAGTATTAAATCTACTTCTACTCCTTATTGTTTAATACTAAGTATAATAAGTTATTTACCTTAAAGTATTAGTTAATAAAGGGGCGGACACGGATAATCCTACTAAAGTTAGTATAGGCTAGTAGTATAGCGTATATACTATTACCTAATAAGTATAAAGACTATAGAGTCCTACTAAGTCTTAACATCCTAAACAAGCTTAAGGATAGTATTATATAAATTTTAGCCCTTTTTAAAAGTACTAGCCTTATACTATTTACTAGCACCCTAAAGTAGGTTAGGTATATTCTTCTTAATTAACTCTTAGGCTACCCTTTTATTATACTAGATTTACTCCTCCTTCCACGTATCCTATTGCACGCTACTAGCGTTAGTAGTAATAGTAATAAGGCGGACCTGCTATATATTAGTATTACTATTAGACTATTATATAGACTATTACACGTACCTTTCCTAGTATATATAGGATCTAAGCTATATTATTTCTATTAATTAAGTTACTCGGGCGTATCTGTTATAGTACCTTAAAGTCTAAAGGGTAGATATTTATCTTTAATTTATTATTAGTAGGGCGCAAGTAAATAGTACTAATAAGATCGCTAGACGAAAGTTAGAGTATATACGCTAGGTAAGGGATAAGGATTAGTAGTTAATAAAAATCGTTAATATCTACCTATTTAGCTAATTTACTTAAGCCTCGACTCTTAATAATCCTAAGAATATTATTAGCTAGGTACTAGTTATTACTAGTATTATTAATAGTAATTACCTAGATATAAGTTGTAATCTTAAAGAAATAAAGTGTCTATAGGAGGACTTTAAATATCTAATTACTAGTATAGTAACTAGCTAGGGGCGTAAATACTAGTATTATTTCTTATATCCTCTACTACGGCTAGCTATATTTAATCTAGTTTACTTTAATAGCTAGGAAGGACTAGCGGTAGTAGTTAGACTACCTATCTAAGATAATAGATATCCGGGTTAGTACTAGTAGAAGGAGCTCCTTAATTTACTCTTATATATAGTTCTAATAGTCCTTAATCTAACGTTTAACTATACTAGTAGGTAGAAATTATAACTACTTATTCTGTAAGGCGTAAATATATAACCGTCTAATATATAGGTCCTTAAAATACTTTAGTGGGAGGCCTTGCGTTATAATAACGCGTACCTAGTACTCTTCCTATATATTTAAGCTAAGGTTAATATTACTATTACTAAGGACATGCCGGAGGTTATTCGCTTAAAGCTAGGATATTAGAAATTAGTATATAATAGTTAATATAATAGTCTACTAACTTACTAATTCGTGCTATAGGATAAGTAATAGCTATATTATATTTCTATAAGTAGTAGCGGCCTTTATACAATTCTAGGATTAAAGATACGTCCCTATCCCTAAATTACTAGGACCTACTATATTCCTACCCCTAGATAGATATTAAATAACTATATTATATTAGTAGTAAACTAGCTTTAGTTTATTTAAAGACTATACTACGCCCTCCTAAAAGTCCTACTAAGGACTAGCTTATTTAGTAGACCCCTACCTAACGGTCTTTAGTTTAGACCGTAGCCTATTCTCGTTCTACTATAGCGTATTACTCTACTAAGCTATAAAGGCCTTGCTTATAGCCTCGGTAAACTTATAGTATCTTAGTACCCTACCTATCTTATTAAGACTAGGGTTTTTAGTCTAGGCCGAGGTAGGTGTTAGTGTCTTATTATTAGTAACTATATCTTATAAGTCGGATAGAGGTAGTAGGGTATTTAATATAGTAGACGTAAATAAAGTATTCTAGCTTACTAAAGACGGAGGTAGTAATTAGTATATAAATATACTAGTTAAGGGGCGAGGCTGCCGAGGCGAATTAAATAATAACTAAGATAGCCCTATAATTACTTTCTATAATAGCCTACTAAGGGATAATTACAGAGGCATTATAAAGAGAGGATAAAGAATAGTATAATTAGAAAAGAATATATTATATACCTTTAGTATTTTATAGGTATTAAGAGCTACTAAGAGTCTAGCTAATAACTTGCTATAGTAAGTCTTCTTTAAATATTAGGTCCGACTAGTATATTAACTATTACGTGTTTAGCAAAGAAAATCACTCGACTAATAATATTTAGCTAATAATATCCTTTATAGTATAGGGCAGTATTCTCGGGTAAATAGTCCTAGCTATAACTAGTATACCGACTATTACGCGGTTTATAGGAAAGATAGTTTAACTAATTAAGGCTCTATATAACGCCGACGCTTACCCTATAAGGCGTCCTACTAAAGGCTAATACCTAGTATTCTCTTTAAGCGCTTAATAAGGTCTATATCCTTCTGCTAGAGAGTAACTCGCTTTATATAGATTGCGTATAAGTTTACTACTATATAGTATTAGCTATACCACCTTAGATTATAAGATAATAAACTAGTAGTAATTCTTACTCTTAAAGTTACTAATAATATAGGCCTCTATAGCCTCCTGTAGTGCCTCTAGCGCTCTACTCTAAATATAAAGGTTACTATTACCTAGATCTTCCCCGGCGCTAGCTAGAATCTCGCGTATAACCCGGGTAAAGGGGGTCTTAGAGATAAGTAGCGCAGTTATTTTTTATAGCCGTCGAATATCGCGAAGTATAGTAGCTAATATTATTAGTATTAAATATTAAAAAATAAGTATAAATATACTTCCTAGCTAATAGTAATAGGGTCGCTTTATAGTAGTCCCTACTAATACTTTACAGCGGGGTAGTATTTTTAGTTTATTATTAATCTTAATAATAAGTAGATAATAGAAGGGGGAAAATAGTGTTAGAGCTTTTATAATATAGGTACGTAGTATATACTAGGCGATTAGTAGTAAATATAAAAAAACACGTAGAATATAAGGTAGATAAAGAATTATTAATTTACTTAATTACTTATACCTACTGCTAGAGAATTCCCTCCTATCTACTTAATACTAAGAGTATTAAAGCCCTCTATAAACTTATTAGTATATTTAGACTTATAGGAGCTCTTATTAAAGATAAGAGAGATTGCGCGGGCGGCCTTACTAGTATCTATACCACCTAGCTACTACTTAATATTAAAGTCTATTACCTATAGCTTAGTAGGACCCGGTAGGATAACATCGTTCTTATTATTAGCGTCGGTGCTAGCGCTAATTACGCCGAGGCTAATAAGGCCTAGAAGCTTAAAGCTATAGAGATATATAGTAATAAGGAAGTAGGTAGCTATAATCTTAACGCGGCTAAAAATAAGACGGGTAGATAGTAGTAGGACGCGTATTCCCTAAGGTTTCTTAACCTTAAGAAGATTAGTCTTAACCTACTTAAGAGTCGATTTCTCGCTGCGCGTATAGCTATATTACTTAGCGAAGGTAGCAACGTAGATCTAAAGTATATAAGTAAACGGGGTAGACTATTATATTAACTATTATACTTATACGGGTAGACTTATCTTCTAGTATAGTAAGTATAATAGCCTAAAGACGAATAGGCGAGATAAAATAGCCTAGTATAAGTCTACTAATACTAACTATACTTATAAATAACGTATATACAAACACCTAGGTATCTTTAAGTATAGTCTAGTTAGATAAGCTAGAAAGTACGACGTAGAAGCCCTAGAAATATATAAGTATACTAACTATTATATTAACTATTATACTTACCTAGAACTCCTAGCTAGAGAGTATCTTAATAATATTATAGCCTTTAATAGAGGCGAGCTTCTTTATCTTCTATAGTAACTTTACTAGGTATATACGCTAGAAGTATTAAATAGCGCGCTACTTAGTATACTTAAGGCGGTCTTTTAGCACCTTAGTATTTTCGGCTAACTACTACTATATATTGTTATTACTAGCCTTAGGGACCACCTAGCTATTAGCGCGGTTATTATAACTAGTGTAGCGGTTAATCTTATTGTCTAAGAAGTTGTAGTCTTTAATATTAACTATATCCTTAAAGCCGAAGATCTTTACTATATTAAGGTCTATCTAGTCCTTAATAGCCTTATAGCTTAGAGTAGCAAGGCCTTACTTAGTAGCCTAAATAGTCTAGTATTTTCCTTGGGTAAGGCTGTAAACTATTAGCTAGTAACTATTATAGTAACTATTATATATACTATTTATCTAGGAAAGTCTTATTTAAGCTAATCTTAAGCTTATAGCGCTCTATCTTAGTCGCGTTTTTATATTCTAAGGATGCGCGGAGCTTCTTTTAGTTATTAGTAAGTATACGCGAATTAGTATTCTTCTTATTATATAGATCCTTCTTTTATAAATCTAGTTTCGTAACCTAGTTACGCTCTCGCTTAGTATTAGTGTTAGTAGAGTACTCGTCTTCGCGCTTACGTTTACCGGATATAGTAGACCTATAATAGTAATTATAATAGTTAGTAGGCTAATTTATATTTATAGATAGAATAATTAACTTATAGCTTAGTAGTAGGAGTATCTTATATTATAATATTATTTATAGGTAAGGGCGTATCCCTAGCCTTATACATCTTAGTGTTAGAATCTAGTATAGTATACTAGTTAATATAATAGTTAGTAAATATAACTTGTAGACTATAAAAGGGTATTAGTATAGAGCTTACTACCTAATTTAGTATTATAGGGTAATCGACGCGTTTTTAGGTTAGGGGTATTATAGAGGTATAGTATTTTAGGCGCGTAACTAGGGTAAGGTTTAGCGTAGTATATAGACTAGGTAAGGTCGTATATAGGCCCTTTCTAGCCCTATTATTAGTCGCGCGCCTAAAATACACTAACTACTAATACTAGTATCTATAATTCTATACTATCGCCTACAATACCTGCCTATAATAGTAAGTACTAATTTAGATATATGTAAGTGTATAGGAATAGTTATATATAGCTAATATTTTATTCTAGGTCTAAATTAAAAAGTTAGTATTCCTAACTTTACGCTAGTGTTCGTGCGTACGCTAGGTAAGTACCTATAATCTATAACTATTATATTAACTATTATATATACTAATTAAAAATATTAGGAAACGATAGCCCGTATTAAGACTAATACCGCTTAGGCTAATCTTAGTGGTAAGGATCTAGCCGCCCTCTAGCGCTAGCGCAACGCTACTAAGGTCTCTATAAAGACGCTAAGGCCTATTATAGCTAATACCTATAAGAATTGGCCCGCTTAGATTAAGCGTCGCGAACCTATAGATAGTAAGTATATCTTACTTATAATAGTCCGTATAATAGGCTAATACCTTACAGCTAAGGCCTTAAAGGAGATTAAGGCTATATAGTAGACTATAGACTTAGTTATACCTAAGCTACTATTCGCCCGCCTTATTTATAAAGTTATATACTAGTCCCCCTATCCTTCTACTATAGAGTTATATATCTAGGCTAATACTCTTACTACCTTATATAAGATGTTGGAGGTATACCTAGTAACCTACTTTAAAGGTACGGTTTTACTATTTTTTATATATTTAATTTTATTTTTACTAATTATTCCTGCAGCTCTAAACCTACTTACTATCTATGCTAAGCGTATTACTATTATATAAAAGAATAGTATAACGCTATCGACTCTCTATAGCATCCTTAGCGTAAAGGCCTACTAGATTAATTATAATAACGAATCTAATAATATATGCTATAGCTATAAGAGTTTCTCTACTATAACTATCTTAACGTCTTAGTAATAGGCCCTAGAGGTTAGCTAGGGTGCTAGGAATAAGTAGAAGGCTACTATAGCTAGGTAGAAGTAGCGCCGTAAACTTAAAAAGTATATATTATATAATAGTTATTATAATAGTTCTTACTAATACCTATTCTAGAGGAAGATAAAGAAGCTCTTATACGTTATTATTATAAAATTTAGGAAGTAGTTAAGAAGGATAACAAGGGTAAGTTATACCCTATAATAGTTAATATACTAGTACTAATATTTTATAGCCTCTAGTTAGCCTACTAAAGATAAGGCTAATAATAATACTAATAAGGATACTAATACCGAGGCTAATACTAACGATTATACTAACGCTAATAACGACGCTAATAACGACGCTAATACTAATACTAACGCTAATGCTAACGCTAACAGCGACACTAATACTAACCCTACTAACTATAAGTTATATATTATAATAGTTAATATAATAGTACTAATATTTTATAGCCTCTAACAAGCCTGTTAAGGGTAGTAGTAATACCACCCCTGCTCTAGCGGGTACTTCTACTATTAATTCTAATCTTAAGTTACTTTATCTAGGTATAGTACCTATTAGTACGTAGTAGACTATACTTATAGATAATATTCGCCTCTCTAATACCCCTACTCCTAGACCTACTACGGACTAGCTTAAATAAGGTCTAGCTAAGGCGTAAATAAGTCTTCTTCTTTTTAAAAAACAATAGACTCTATAGGTTAGGACTCTAGGTTTTAGTATTTAGGTATACCCCTCTAGCTAGTAATGCATAAACTCTACCTCTAAGGTATTTAACTACTATACTTTTAAATTTAGTAATTATAAATATAGTAATTATATAATATATTTAATTGTATATAATTACTCTAAAGTATACTATTTTCTTAGTGTATACTATAAAATCTATAGTATACTAATTTTTTTTATAGTATACTATTAAAATAGTATACTTTTTTAGTATACTAAATACTAAAAAGTATAGTATATAGATTCTATATACTATACTATACTATACTATAGTAAGGTATAAGAAGAGGCCTATTATTATATTCTATTCTAGTTTTCTATAACTTCTTTTATTCTTATAGGTAGTCTTTCTATATAGAATTCCTAACTATATAGCTCTACTAGCTATAAGAGATTTTAGCCCCTATAGTATCTTTTCTATATAGACTTTCTACTCTTAGGACTATAAAGCCCTAAGGGTAGAAAGCCTATACGGGAAAAAATACTATAGGGGCTAAGATTCCTTATAGCTAGTAGAGCTATATAGTTAGAAATCCCGTACGGGAAGACTGCCTACTAGGACTAAGAAAGTTATAGAAAACTAAGGAGAACTTACTAAACTAAAAAGCCTATAGGGGAAGAAATCCTATAGGGGTATAGGCGTAGTCTAGAAAGAAGATAAGGTATAAAGGTAGTAGATAGTAGGTAAGGAGGATATTATAACTATTCTATACTAGTAGAAGTTAGAAACTAGGAAGCCGGTAATACTATATTATATAGACTCTATAAGACCTACTTACTAGATTAAAAAGCTTAGCACTAATCTAAACCTTTACCTAATCCCTTAACCCTTATAATCTAGTAACCCTTAATATTCTAAGGGATAAACTAGATTATTATAGCTTTCCTACCTATATATAATTACGCTCCTTAGCTAGATACTTTAACCTTTATAGTTAACTTAAGAATCTAATCTTTATCTATTAGAGTAATAGAGCCTTATTATACTTAGTATATACGTAATTACTTTCTTCTCTAATTATTACCTCCCTACTCTTATTCTTAAGGTAAAACCTTTAACTTAATTACCTACTAGGCGACTCCAAAACCTAGTAGAAGAGGCCTATTATTATACTAGGGTTATTCTAGGTATTAGACGCGGAACTTAGAGAGCTTCTCTAGGTAGGGTCAAGGGACTAAGAGAAGATATAATAAAGAATAAGCTCTTAGAACTAGTAGGTTTAAACGAATAAATAAGTTATAGGTAGGGAAGGTTCTTCTATATAGTATAGTATTATAATTAAGGTGTAGGATTAAACTATAAGGTGCGGGATAAAGAACGAAGTTAACTATAAAGGTTCTATCTACTAGGCTAAAGAGCTAGCTATATACCTAAGGGTTTTTAGCTACTATTTTAGCCGGACTATCTCTAAGTCTAGCTAACAAGCTAGCTATTAGCTAGGGCACGTACGTCCGCCGATCCTAGGGCTAGCTAAAGATCGGTCTAATAGTTATTCTAGGTTTTTATTCCTTTAGGCAGCGCCTATATAGTGCCGTACTACTTACTTCTAACCTAACTCTTTACGCTAGCGCCGCGTATCTTACTCCCTTCTAAGGTGGGTCCGTAACACTAGGGCTATATAATAATAGGCCTCTTCTACTAGGTTTTAGAGTTGCCTAGTAGGTAATTAGGTTAAAGGTTTTACCTTAAGGATAAGAGTAGGGAGGTAATAATTAGATAAGAAAGTAATTATATATATACTAGGTGTAATAAGGCTCTATTACTCTAATAGGTAAAGATTAGATTCTTAAGTTAACTATAAAGATTAAAGTATCTAGCTAGGAAGCGTAGTTTATATATATATAGGAAAGTTTATAATAATCTAGTTTTAGATAAGCCCTTTCTCTAAGGGCTCTAGTAAGAGTCTATTTTCTAAAGGCTTATAAGAAGCCTATTTCTTAAGGGCTTAGAGTTAGCCTAAAATAAGCCTATTTTCTAAGGGCTTAGGTAGGGGCGTATATAATCTTAGTACCTAGCTACCTTCTAGCTTTCTAACTTCCGCCTTTACTAAGTAGCTATAATATCTAACTTACTCTTACTAGCTTAACCTCTTCTCTTATTACTTTTCTAGATTATATCTTAAACTCTATAGACCTTAATCCCCTATAGAATTTCTTTTCTAGTATATTCTTCTCTATTTCCTATAACTTCCTATTAACTAGTATTATTACTTACCGTTCCTACTTACCGTTATTCTTATTATTATTAATTATTATTTTAATTCTTTGCACATCACTATTATAAAACTACTAATACTAAACCACACCCGGTTCTTAAGATATATATATTTAGTAGCTTTAGCATCACTTAATAAACTAGTAGTAAATATAATTCCCTTACTATTTAATAGTTATAAGCCCGGACACGCGCATCTTTCGCTACTAGTCCTCTTATCTCTTTTTAACATCCCTATATCTTTTCTATATACGGATTAGTTATACCCTAACTACTAGTTTTACAGCTTTACTACTTATAATAATACCCTCTATTATACTAGAACGCCTAGTTTAGCTCTTAATCTAAGTCTACAGACGTGCGCAATAGGTAATAGTAGCCTTAGTATATTATAATACTAATTAGCACTAAGCTACAACCTTTTACTAGTCTATAATACTTTATTTAACTACCTAAGCATTAATTGCACGCTATAATTATATTAGACTCTTTAAGAAAAACTATTATCCTTTCCTAGCTATTAGACTAGACTAAATAGCTCTATATAATTAAAATCTATACTTAGAGCAATAATATCTAGTATCTTATAAACCTATTACTTAATCCTAAGCTAGAACATCTTCTAGAACCTATAATACTACTAATCCCTTAAGATAATAATAGTATAATTAACCTAACTTAGCTTAAATTCTACAAGCTTCGTAGAGAATAGTTCCGCTATAATTACTCTTAATACCTTAAATAATCTAAGGTATTTAAGGAACTTACTATACTTATCCTTAATATAATTACGGCGGATAACTTTAGCTTTATTACTATAGACGAGTCTTATCTATAGAACCTTCTATAAGATCTTAAGGCACGACTTTACCTAACTAATAAAGCTAAACGTATAGAACTTTAATTCTAATATTAAAACCTCTGTAAACTACCTTGCCTTTAAGGCATTAATTTATAGCTTAAATAGTAGGAAACCTTCTATACTAAGGTAGAAAATTAGGAATTAGTAGAACTTAAGGGACGTAAACCTATCTTAGACTTCCTCTATACCCTTAAGCCTCTTAAACCTACCTAGATTACAGCTATTTAGGCTTAAAATACTAATAATACTACTAGAATTAAAGACCTTCTAATACTCTATTATAAACCCTAGGTAATAAGGGCTTTATAACTCTAAGGGTAGAAGGCCTATACGGGAAGAAGTCCTATAAGGAATATAGTTATTATAGGAAACTACTAGAGATAAGATTCCTGCAGGGGAAGAAGGCCTATAAGGTAAGAAGGTAGATTCTAGGAAAAAAGGTAGGGATATAGATATAGGTAAGGAAGACCTTACGACTATTTAGTATAGTAGAAAGCCGGAAGTCGGGAAGCTAGTTTAGCGCCTATTACGTAGGACCTATAGGACCTACCTATTGCCCTCACGAGCCCGGGCGACACTAGGCGATACTGTCGCCCTCGGTAGCCCTAGCAATACAGGGCAACCCTTACTAAGTAGAGGGGATGTAAGATTATAATAGCTTTCCTAGTAGTATATAGATTACGCTCCTTAGCTAGATACTTTAACCTTCGTGGTTAACTTAATTTAAGAATTTAAACCCTCTTAAAGTAATAGGTCTTTACGCCCGGCGCAGTACTCTATCTACGTAATACCCTACCTTCTACTTCGTTCCTACCCTACTCTTATCCTTAAGGCAAAACCCTTGCGACCTTTAAACCTGCTAGACGACTCCGAAGTCTAGTAGAAGAGACTAGCCGTTATACTACCTAAAACTCTTTACCCCTAAAGTATATAGAAGGTTTAAACCACCTACCCCTAACTAAGAAGTAGCCTCCGCC
>JAJMVL010000276.1:0-11322 GCA_023082095.1 Dothiorella sarmentorum | reverse complement strand
TTAACTTACTCTAACCTTTCTAATATTCCTTCTACCTATTCTACCCTCTTACCCTTATAGACCTTCTTCCCCTATAGAAATCCTGCCTATAGTTTCTAGTAGTAACTATTATTTCTTAAGGGCTACTTTCCTATACAGGAATCTACCTATAGCGTATTATACTATAGCTTGCGTATATCCTAACTAGATTTCTCTTACGGCTTAGTTTCCTATATAGATCCTTAGTTCTTAGGGTACTTTTTCCCGTATAGGCTTTCTATCCTTAGAGTTATAAAGCCCTTATCCCCTTAGGTTTATAATACTACCCCCTACCTTAAGAATCTTCGTCCTAAAGATTCCCCTACCGGACTATATCTAGCGTTTAGCTATTTCTTTATTTTCCTCTTCTATAAGTTTTCTTAATATATCTTCTAATAAGTATAAGTATAATAATTAGTTAACTAAGCGTAAGTCTCTTGTAGAAAAGATTAATATTTTTAGTAAGATAATACCTATTTCTTATAGTACGTGTTTATTAGCGAATGTAAAACGGAAGGAAGGGGCTTCTAAGGTAGTATATTAGATAGATATTACAGGTTTCTATTACTATAGCGAGTATACCTAGCGCGGTTTATTCTCTTATAATAGGAGTAGTCTTAAGGATTCTAATTATTTATTCTTAGTTAGGTTTCTTCTAGAGTTTTTACTAATAGTTATTCTAGTTTTCTATTATAGTAGGGTTAAGCGGCGATTCTCTTTTTAGCCCTTAACGGCCGTGTACGTAACGTCGTTCTAAAATAGGATAAGAGCTCTCGTTAGCTCCGCTTATATATATATAAAACTACTATAAGGTAGATAGCGAGGAGAGACTAAGAAGGCCGCTACGTACTAACTCTTAGTCGACTACCTATAAACTTATTATAACCCTCTATTCCTAATTAGCTTTGCTATTAAAACCCCCATCTACCCCGCTATATTTAGTAACTACACTAGGGGACTTTTTATAAAGGGGTTAGAAGGATAATAATTCTATAGGAGTTAAATTCTATAAAGGAAGGCCTTAAGATAAGGTAAGTCTTCTAAGGGAAATAGTAAACTAACGGATAGGAAAAGGAGGTAGGTATTATCTAAGGACCCTTTCTATTACTTACATCTAAAAGTAACTACTAAAGAGTATACGATATTTTTTTCTTTAAGCGGAGCTTACTAAGCAGTATAAGTTGTTTCCTAATAAGAGTGTTATTTTTTAAATACTAATTACGGACGATAAGGGCCGCGATTATAACGCGAGCGCGGATTATCAAACTTTTAAGAAGAAAAAGCGGACTTAATCTACTAAAGACGAGACGACACTTTTCTTAACGCGGAAAATAGCTAAACTAGATAAACTAAACTCCTTCTACATTTGGAAAAATAATTAACAAAGTTAGAATTACTATTATAAGGGAAAACTAAGTTAAAAGAAAGTATACTTTAGATAGTAGGTCTAAGGTATAAGAAGAGAAGAAGACCCCTAAGAACTATAAGGGAGATATAAGAGAGGAGCTTCTGAGAAAGTATTTGAAGAGACTACTTAATTATAATAGATAATTTAAAGTTAAGTCTACTTAGCGAATCCCTTTACTTAAAACGCTCTATTATTAATAGTATTAGTAATGTTTTTATAATTATCTTTTTCCTTAGATATTTCCTCGGCTAGATTACCTTTTTATTTATTGTTATAATTGCTTTAGGTATTATCTAAACTAGTTAAGTTATTATAGAAAACTTTAAACGTTAGGCTACTAAGAACTTAGCCGCTAAGAACCTTACTACTAATAGCTTTCGCGCCTATTAAGACCCGAAGGGGATTATTAAGTTAGAATCTAATTCTTCTAGGGTCGTATTTCCTAACTAGAAACTTTAGTTACTAAACTAAGAAGCGGATTCTACTAATTCCGGGCATCTAAAAGCCCCGACCTATACTCTATCCTTAGGCGCTAAGGAAAGCTACCTCTAATAGATAATTAAGAAGGTTCTTAACACCTATAATAAGGTTATCTATAAGAAAGGACTCTTAAGTAAAGATAATATTAAGTTTAATAGCTATAATATTACTTAGTTCTTAGAGGACTATAAGGAGCTCGCTCCTTATTACTTTAGTAATAATTATAAGAAGGCTATTTAGGTTATTCGTCTATATAACTCTAAGTACGCTAGTATAATCCGTAGGATTCCTAAGTACAAGACTACTAAATTAACTTACGTGCCGGGTAAGGATTACTAAAAGCCCTTAAAGAAGGCCTTATAGGAAGAGTTCCTTAAGCAAGATAAAGACTATATCTAGTTTACTCATATCTTCTTAGAGGAGTTTATCGGCTAATAGAACGCCTTATCTTTTAATCTTCGTTAGTACTACTATAACTTTTTATAGTACTCTAACAAGGCGCTTAATTATAGGTAAATCTCTAAGGTTAACTAAGTCCGTCTTTTTATGCAAGGCGTTACTAAACCAGAGCTTCGCGGGAAACTTATTAAGATAACCGAGTTTAAGATTATAAACATTATAAATATCTATTTCTAAGATATTTATAAAGCCGCCTAAAGCTTAGCTAAGCGTCTCGTATTAGCTAACTACTTTTAGAGTAGATATTCTTGTGAAAAGCACCTTGCTTCTAATATAGTAAATAAGGTCTCCCCTTTACCTACTACTAGTAAATATATAGAGGATAATATTATAGATAAACTTGCCGAGGAATTTAAGACCCTTAAGCTTAATAAGGCTATAATAATAGGAGGTATTTATGCGTTCTCTTAACTTAAATATTTACCCTAGTAGCCTAAGTAGTTTACTCGTTTCCTTAACGCTGCCTACGTCGACGGTTTAAGGCAGCCTTATATAACTTTTACTAAAGGGACGAAACCTAGCGACTAGTACTCCGGTCTAAACTAATTCTAGCAGAGTACTTAACTATCTAAACGTTACCTAGGACTAAGTCGCCCGCTATAAGGCGCTTAGCTAATAGTAAATAGTGTAAGGCAGACCCGTAGACCCTATTAGGAAGGATATAGCTAAACTAATTACGGCTAGGCTTTCTACTCGAATATTTTAACCTTTATAGACTCTAATTGGATTAAGAACCCGGCTTCCGTTTAATATAGACTTATAAGTAAGGATAATTAGGAGGAAATTCTACTCTCTATACCTAGCTAGAGTTAAGTAATTACTATTAGGAGCTACTTCTAAGGAAGAGGCCTTATAGGACCTAAGGGAGAAGATATCTGTTATTATACTACACCTCTAATCCCGGTTAACTATTAGGGGATGGATTATTATTCTAGTAATTCTAAAGAAGAGGAAGAAGAGCCCTACTATATTATTAAGACGAGACGTGATAGGAAACTTAAGGAGTATAATAAACCTTTACCTAGCTAGCTAGTTACTACTACTACTTATTCTAACACTAAGAAAGCTTAAGAACCCTAGCCCTAGAATAGGAAGATTATTAAGCCATGTAAGGATAAGAACGGTAAAATCCGGCGTACTAGCTAGGAACCTACTATTCTTAAAGGCTGTTAGCGTAGGGCGTATAAAGAATTAGAAGAAGAAGAGGAGGTCTAAGAACTCCCTAATAAAGAGGGCGTAGGCAACTAGACTAACGCGGAGATAAAGGACGAACCTCCTAAACGTATCTACTAGCGTAAGCTAAGAATCCCTAAACTTAATCTTAAGAACCTAGGATATAAGGCTAGATCGGCTGTTAGATAGCTTGTTATATACTTAGGCCTTTTACTTAAGGCTATCTAAATTATGTACCCTACGTTTAAGACTATTAAGGAATATAGCATTATAAAAGAGAAGATAAACTAGTACTAGAGGTCTTAAAAGCCTACGAAAGAAAATATTTAACCTTAAGATATTTTTAGCGTAATAGATAGCGATTATTAAGCCTTAGAAGACCTTACTAGAGAAGAGATAATTAGGATTAAGTCTAACCTAGGTACCGCTTTAGAAGGAAAGAACCCTCTATATATTTTAACTCGCATTAGCAACATTGCTTATAAAGGTATAGTTAATACTAAGGCCGGGGTAAATATTATTTACTTATAACTTATAACTAAGGCTAAGCTAGCTGTTTTTAGTTTTCTAAAAGTAATTAGAACTCCGCGTATTATTGCTGCTAATAGCTCGCCTATAAATCTTATAGGTTTCGTTTAAAATTACCCTGTAAACGCCGGAGGAATTATTATTCCTACCTCTTTCTTTATCGTAATAGACGTTCTATTTAACCTATATCTTAGTATAATCTAGTGTTATCGTAGAAGCGTTAGCATTTTATATACACCTAGTAGGCGTATTAACGTCTCTATATAGTTAATAGACGGGGAAGAGTCGTATAATATTATAACTAGCTATAGCTTTAACTAGCTATAAGGCTTAATCCTAATAGCGCTATATAACGATAGGCCTCTTTTACTAGGTTTCAGAGTCGCCTAGCAGGTAATTAGGTTGAAGGTTTTACCTTAAGAATAAGAGCAGGGAGGTAATAATTAGATAAGGAAGTAATTACGTATACGCTAGGTGTAATAAGGCTCTATTACTCTAATAGGTAAAGATTAGATTCTTAAGTTAACTATAAAGGGTTAAATATCTAGCTAATAAGTATATACTATATACTACTAGGAAAGCTATATAATCTAGATTAAGTATATAGATATACTACTTAGATTAAGGGGATAGATTAGAGGTTTAGATCGAGTATAATCTAAAGTAGGTCCTCTTAGTAGGGTGCACGTAATATTAGCGCCTAACTACCTTTCTAGTTTCCGGCTTTTATTAGTGCGGAATAGTTGTAATATTTAACTTACTCTAACCTTCCTAATATCCCTTTTACCTATTCTATCCTCTTACCCTTATAGACCTTCTTCCCCTACGGGAATCCTACCTATAGCGCGTCGTACTATAGCTTATGCGTATCCTAACTAGATTTCCCTTACGGCTTAGTTTCCTACACGGGCCCTTAGTCCTTAGAGTACTTTTTCCCGTATAGGCTTTCTACCCTTAGGGTTATAAAGCCCTTATCTCCTTAGATTTATAATACTACCCCCTACCTTAAGGATCTTCATCCTAAAGATTCCCCTACTAGACTATATCTAGCGTTCGGCTGTTCCTTTATTTTCCTCTTCTATAAGTTTTCTTAATATATCTTCTAATAAGCGTAAGTGTAATAATTAGTTAACTAAGTATAAGTCTCTTATAGAAAAGATTAATATCTTTAGTAAGACGATGCCTATCCCTTATAGTATGTATTTATTAGTAAACGCGAAATAAAAGGAAGGGGCTCCTAAGGTAGTATATTAGATAGATATCGCGGGTTTCTATTGCTATAGCGAGTATACCTGGCGCGGTTTATCCTCTTATAATAGAAGTGGTCTTAAAGATTCTAATTGTTTATCCTTAGTTAGGTTTCTTCTAGAGTTTTTACTAATAGTTATTCTAGTTTCCTATCTAAAGAGTACCTTAGATAAAGCTAAGGTAGAGGAGTAGATAGTTCTTAACTTACTATAAAAGAATATAAGTCGTCTTTAGCGGGTGCGTAAGCAGCGGGAGTTATTAAAGAAATATAGTAGCCTAATAATTTCTAAGAAGGCTAAGACGGTGGAGGACCTTAAAGAGATTAAGAGACTTAAGTCTAAGGGCCTTAGTAGGGGTCCTTCTAACCCTAAAGGGGCTGCGCCTAGATAATTAATAAAGCGCCTATATAGCAAGTCCTTAGCTAATAGCGCCGCTGTAGGTCCTAACTAGTCTATTAGTTCTTCTAGGGCTAGTTCCGCTACTACGCCTTTTAAGACGTCTAAGCTTATTAACTTAGCTTAGCTATCTCTAATACCTAAGTTTAATTTTAGGTCCTTCGTATTCGAGGAGCTCCCAGTTTTAGGCGATCTAGGTTTTAGCGATAGAAGGTTTTAATAAGGTCTCTATAGCTATTATAGTTCTCTAGTAGTTTCTAGGTATAGTCCTAGTCTCCTTCCTATTATATAAGGTATCTAAATTAACTATTAATATAGCTACTATTAAGTACCTTTTCTACTATCTAGTCTATATTTTTATCAGCGTCTAGATTCTCTAGTACTATTTCTTCTATTTATTTAATTAGCGTAGCGTTTTCAGGTGCTGGTTCTAGTAGTACTACGTAAAAAATAGGTACTATCTTTATATTGCTTAGTAGCTTAAGATGGTAATTAACTTTCCCGAGTTTCTCTTTAATTTTAAATAGGCTAATTTTCTTAAAATCTAGTTTATTATTTAGACGCCTAGTCTTAATATTTTTTCTAAGGAGGTAGACCTTATCCCCTCTTTTAAGCTTTGGTGCCTCCTAGTACTATCTATTATAGTAGTAGGATATAAGAAATCCGTTGTATTCTATATCGAGGCTAAGCTATTTATAAAGTGCTTTTAGCTAGTTAGATTAGAGGATTTCTTTCTAGGCAAGGGATCCGCTTAGTATTAGTTCTCTATAAGCTATAGGTTTATACCTATAGTTAGTATAGAACAGTAACTTTTATATAGCTAAGGCCTTTAAACTATTATAGGCGAACTAGGTAAGAGGTAATAGTTTTACCTAGTTATCTTATATATAGTTAAGGTAATAGCGAAGGTATTACTCTAGAGTCTAGTTTATTTATTCTATTTGTCCGTCTATTTACGGGTGTACTGTGGTAGAAAGTTTATACTTAGAACTAAGCTATCGAGTAAGGCTCTACTAGAATTATAAGGTAAATAGGCAATCTCTATCTAAGACGAGCTTATTAGGTAACCTATAGTTACTAAGGATTGTCCTAAGGAAGGTGTAGGCTAGGTCTTCTGCAGTTACCGTTTTTAGGTAAGGCAGGTAGTATACGTACTTAGTAAGCCTGTTAATAATAACTAGGATCGAGTTATAGAGCGTACCAGTTAAGGGCTCTTTTAACTATAGTAGATCCGTAATAAAGTTAAGTATAATTAACTACTAGGGTCGTTCTAGGGCCGGTAATAGTTAAAGGAGTCTATAGGGTGCGTGTCTTAAGGCCTTACTTTAAATGTAGAGGTTGTACTATAAGATTACCTACTAAATAGTTCTTCTTAGCCCTAGGAAGTAGTAATTCCTAGAGAGTCTTTTAATTATTTTGTCTATTTCTTAATAACCGTGTACTAGTGCTTTATAGAGATCTTTAATTAGTTCCTCTCGTAGTATTTTAGGAATATAGACTAATCCTAAAAATAGGATAGTGCCGTCTAGGTCCTTTATTACTTAAGGGTTATTTTTAATCTCGCCGAGTTCTTATACTATAGAGTCTTACTTATAGGTGTCTCGGATTTTACGCGTCTAATCGTTATCGCTAATATATATAACTAGCGCGAGTTACCTAACTAGGATAAACTCTTCTTTAGTTATTTTACTTAGCTATAGTAAAGTAATATATACTACTATAAGGGTACCGTCTTCCTCTTATTTAAGTACCGCTAGCTATAAACTAGGTTTTCCTACTATATAGTATAATAATAGGCCTCTTCTACTAGGTTTTGGAGTCGCCTAGCAGGTAATTAGGTTAAAGGTTTTACCTTAAGGATAAGAGCAGGGAGGCAATAATTAGAGAAGGAAGTAATTACGTGTACGCCGGGCGTAATAAGGCTCTGTTACTCTAATAGGTAAAGATTAGATTCTTAAGTTAACTATAAAGGGTTAAATATCTAGCTAATAAGTATACACTATATACTACTAGGAAAGCTATATAATCTAGATTAAGTATATAGATATGCTACTTAGATTAAGGGGATAGATTAGAGGTTTAGATTAAGTATAATCTAAAGTAGGTCCTTTTAGTAGGGTACACGTAATATTAGCGCCTAACTACCTTTCTAGTTTCTAGCTTTTTATTAGTGCGGAACGGTTGTAATATTTAACTTACTCTAACCTTCCTAATATCTCTTCTACCTATTCTACCCTCTTACTCTTATAGACCTTCTTCCCCTATAGGAATCCTACCTATAGTTTCTAGCGGTAACTATTATTTCTTAAGGGCTACTTTCCCGTATAGGAATCTACCTTATAGCGCGTTATACTATAGCTTACGTATATTCTAACTAGATTTCCCTTGCGGCTTAGTTTCCCGCGTGGACCCTTAGTCCTTAGGGTACTTTTTCCCGTATAGGCTTTCTACCCTTAGGGTTATAAAGCCCTTATCCCCTTAGGTTTATAATACTACCCCCTATCTTAAGAATCTTCGTCCTAAAGATTCCCCTACCGGACTATATCTAGCGTTCGGCTATTCCTTTATTTCCCTCTTCTATAAGTTTTCTTAATATATCTTCTAATAAGCGCAAGCGTAATAATTAGTTAACTAAGCGTAAGTCTCTTATAGAAAAGATTAATATCTTTAGTAAGATGATGCCTATCCCTTATAGTGCGTGTTTATTAGCGAACGCGAAACGGAAGGAAGGGGCTCCTAAGGTAGTATATTAGATAGATATTACGGGTTTCTATTACTATAGCAAGTATACCCGGCGCGGTTTATTCTCTTATAATAGGAGTAGTCTTAAGGATTCTAATTATTCGTCCTTAGTTAGGTTTCTTCTAGAGTTTTTGCTAATAGTTATTCTAGTTTCCTATCTAAAGAGTGCCTTAGATAAAGCTAAGATAGAGGAGTAGATAGTTTTTAACTTACTATAAAAGAATATAAGTTATCTTTAGCGGGTATATAAGTAGCGGGAGTTATTAAAGAAACGTAGTAGCCTAATAATTTCTAAGAAGGCTAAGACGGTAGAGGACCTTAAGGAGATTAAGAGACTCGAGTCTAAGGGCCTTAGTAGGGGTCCTTCTAACCCTAAAGGGGCTGCGCCTAGATAATTAATAAAGCGCCTATATAGCAAGTCCTTAGCTGATAGCGCCGCTGTAGGTCCTAACTAGTCTATTAGTTCTCCTAGGGCTAGTTCTACTACTACGCCTCCTAGGGCGTCTAAGCTAGTTAACTTAGCTCGGCTATCTCTAATGCCTAAGTGTAATTTTAGGTCCTTTATATTTAAGGAGCTTCTAGTTTAGGTTAATCTAGGTTTTAGCGATAGAAGTTATTAATAAGGTCTCTATAGCTATTATAGTTTTCTAGTAGTTCCTAGGTATAGTCCTAGTCTCCTTCCTATTATAGGAGGTATCTAAATTAACTATTAATATAGCCGCTATTAAGTACCTTTTCTACTACCTAGTCTATATTTTCGTCGGCGTCTAGATTTTCTAGTACTATTTCTTCTGTTTATTTAATTAGTATAGCGTTTTTAGGTGCTAGTTCTAGTAGTACCACGTGAAAAACGGGTATTATCTTTATATTGCTTAGTAGCTTAAGACGGTAATTAACTTTTCCGAGTTTTTCTTTAATTTTAAATAGACTAATTTTCTTAAAATCTAGTTTATTATTTAGACGTCTAGTCTTAATGTTTTTTCTAAGGAGGTAGACCTTATCCCCCTTTTTAAGCTTTGGTGCCTCCTAGTACCGTCTATTATAGTAGCGGGATATAAGAAATCCGTTGTACTCTATATCGAGGCTAAGCTGTTTATAAAGTACTTTTAGCTAGTTAGATTAGAGGATTCCTTTCTAGGCAAGGGATTTACTTAGTATTAGTTCTCTATAAGCTATAGATTTATACCCGTAGTTAGCGTAGAATAGTAACTCTTGTATAGCTAAGGCCTTTAAACTATTATAGGCAAACTAGGCGAGAGGTAATAGTTTTACCTAGTTATCTTATACGTAGTTAAGGTAATAGTAGAGGTATTACTCTAGGGTCTAGTTTATACGTTCTATCTAGCCGTCTATTTGTAGGTATACTATTATTAATAGCTTATATTTAGAACCTAGCTAACGGGTAAGGCTCTACTAGAATTATAAAGTAAATAGGCAATCTCTATCTAAGATAAGCTTATCTAGTAATCTATAGTTACTAAGGATTATCCTAAGAAAGGTATAGGCTAGATCTTCTATAGTTACCGTTTTTAAGTAAGGCAGGTAGTATACGTATTTAGTAAGCCTATTAATAATAACTAGGATCGAGTTGTAGAGCGTGCCAGTTAAGGGCTCTTTTAACTAAGGTAGATCCGTAATAAAGTTAAGTGTGATTAACTGCTAGGGTCGTTCCAGGGCTAGTAATAGTTAAAGTAGTCTATAGGGTGCGTGTCTTAAGGCCTTGCTTTAAATATAAAGGTCGCACTATAAGATTACCCGTTAAATAGTTCTTCTTAGCCCTAGGAAGTAGTAGTTCCTAGAGAGTCTTTCAATCGTCTTATCTATTTCTTAATAACTGTGTACTAGTACTTTATAGAGATCTTTAATTAGTTCCTCTTGTAGTAGCTTAGGAATATAGACTAATCCTAAAAATAGGATAGTACTGTCTAGGTCCTTTATTACTTAAGGGTCGTTTTCAATCTCACCGAGTTCTTATACTATAGAGTCTTACTTATAGATATCTTAGATTTTACGTATCTAGTTATTATCGCTGATGCGTATAACTAGCGCGAGTTGCCTAACCGGGATAAACTCTTCTTCGGTTGTTTTGCTTAGCTATAGTAAAGCGATATATACTACTATAAGGGTACCGTCTTCCTCTTATTTAAGCACTGCTAGCTATAAACTAGGTTTTCCTACTATATAGTCGGCTCTTCTACTTAGCGCGTCTACGCGAGTATTCTTAGACCCCTTTCTATAGGTAATCTTTATATTATAGGATACTAACTCCTCCGCCTACCTAACTTGTCTTCTAGTTAATTCTTTAGTAGTTATAAAGTGCGTAAGGTTCTTGTAGTTATAATAGACTATTACTTAGTATTTAGCTCCTTTAAGGTAATATCTCTATATCTTAAAAGCTATAACTATAGTAAGTAATTTCTTATTATAGATATTATAGTTAAGCTCCGGGGGTGTTATCTTCCGCGAGTAATACGCAATTAGGTAGAGTTAGCCTTACTTATCTAGTTAGCTAATATAAGCGCCGATAGCGTAGTTAAAAGTATTAGTTTCTACTATAATTAGTAGTTTAGGGTTATAAATACCTAAGATAGGAGCTTCGCAGAACATTCGCTTTAGAGAGTTAAAGGCTATCTACTAGGCTTCTTCCTATTTAAAACTATACTCTTTCTTTATAAGGCGCGTAAGTAGCTTAATTACCTTAGAGTATTTCTTAATAAATTTTCGGTAAAAGTTAGTAAATCTAAGAAAGGATTACATATCTTTTACTATTCTTAGTGTCGGCTAATCTTAAATCGCGTCTAGTTTCTTATCGTCTATACTAACTTATCCTAGTGTAATAATAAACCCTAGAAATTCCGTTTTCTAGGTAAT
>JAJMVL010000275.1:0-11500 GCA_023082095.1 Dothiorella sarmentorum | reverse complement strand
AACTAGGGAGGCTATCTAGTTTTTTAATAGTTATCGGTTCCTAACCTCGTCTTATAACTATATATTTAGGTCTTTAGATAAGGTAAGGGCCGTCTTTCCCTAGTATATCTAGTATTAGTTCTACTTATATTGATAAATAATATTCTCTTACTAAACCCGGTATTATTGCTAGGTTATATCTAGCTATAAGTCTAGTATCTAGGTAATATAGGGTTATCTACTGTGTTTACCGAATTGGATTTTCCCGTATACTTTTAGGCACTTAGCGATTTAGCCAAGCTATTTAGAATCTGTATTCTTAGGCTCTTATTTACTATTTTTAGATTCCGTCTTAGGTTTAGGCGTGCTTTTATAAAGTTCTTCCGTGTTGCTATTTACTAGTTCCGTGTCTAGGGGAAACGCGTTAGCCAGTTTACTAATTATAGGCGCTACCCGGATTTGTTTAATAGTATTAACTCTTTATAACTTCTTAGGATACCACCCTATAGTATCTTTATCGCTCTAGTAAGTAGAGCAGTTATTATTATAGTATATAGTCTAGCTTATTGCGGCGTGGTTAACCGTCTAGGCTATTAAGGCCTCTTAAGGTTCTTCTATCTAAGCCGTAGACGTAGTACGCTCGTTCTTCTTTAACTATTAGGAGTATTGGTGCCTAGGGCCCTATTTATCTCTATATTAGACGTATAGTTCTTTATTAAATTAGGTATATTACTAATCTATCTATTTCTTTCTAGGAGGTTGCTTGCCTTACTTCCCTTTTCTATCATTACTTCTCTAGGTACTATCTAGTTCTATAGCGTCTCCTCCTTCCTAGGTGTAATATAGCTATATAGGTTATAAGGTATTAGACGAGTAGGTTTTCTTCTTAAACTATCTTTTATTACGTCGCTTGTTTATAAGCAAAGCTAGTTAGATTATTCCTATAAGGTTTTTAGGTTCCTTATAGTAGGTTATTACTTCCTTAATTTTATCCTTAAGTTCTTAGTAGTAGAACGTTCGTAAAGTAACGTCAGAGTGTCCCTCGGCTAGGTAGGCTATATCTTAAAACTTAGTAGTGTAGTCTTACACTAACCCCTTCTATTAGTAGGTTATAAGGGTGTGCGTTGCTTAACGTGTCTTATTAACTCTACTAAATGCCGCCTTAAGGGCCTTAGTAAAGTTGCGGTAGTCTCTAAAGATTTCGCGGGTTACTATAGACTATATTACGAACCCTAGGTGATAAGGGCTTTATAGCCCTAAGGGTAGAAAGCCCGCACGGGAAAAGGCACTATAAGGGCTAAGATCCCTTATAGCTAGTAGAGCCGTATAGTTAGAAATCCCGTACAGGAAGACCGCCCGCTAGGACTAAGGAAGTTATAGGAAACTAAGGAGGACTCGCTAAACTAGAAGGCCTGTAGGGGAAGGAATCCTATAGGGGTATAGGCGTAGTCTAGAAAAGAGATAAGGTATAAAGGTAGCAGGTAGTAGGTAAGGAGGATATTATAACCCTTCCATACTAGTAGAAGTTGAAAACTAGGAAGCAGGCAGCGCCGTATTACGTAGACTCTATAAGACCTACTTAATAGATTAAAAGGCTTAGCACTAATCTAAACCTTTACCTAATCCCTCGACCCTTATAATCTAGTAACCCTTAATATCCTAAGGGACAAACTAGATTATTATAGCTTTCCTACCTATATATAATCACGCTCCTTAGCTAGATACTTTAACCTTTATAGTTAACTTAAGAATCCAATCTTCACCTATTAGAGTAATAGAGCCTTATTGCGCCCGGCGTACACGTGATTACTTCCTTCTCTAATTATTACCTCCCTACTCTTATCCTTAAGGTAAAACCTTCAACCTAATTACCTACTAGGCGACTCCGAAACCTAGTAGAAGAGGCCTGTTATTATACTTTAACCACTATCCTTGCAAGAAAAGGAAGGTATCCCTAATTAGAAAGTATCACCCCAAAATAATACTAATAAGCAGCACTCGTTATACTAAATACAATAGTTAGTATAGGAGACGCGGAGCCGCAGCAGCCTTAGCAGGCACCTCCGCCTCACACCCCTCCTAGTAATAAATAGCTATACCAGCTAATCCTAGAACTACGCAACGAGAACGCAGTCCTCAGGACATAACTTAGTCAAGTATTAGCAGCACCTCTAGCTACTAAAGTTAAGGTTCCTAAACCTAACCTATACCACGGAGATTGCAAGAAGACGCAAGACTTCCTATCCTAACTAGATAATTACATCTACTTCTCTTATAGGAAGTTCGCTAGCCTAGCTAATAAAGTGCTCTACACTAGCACTTACCTCTAAGGAACGGTAGAGTAATAGTTCTAACCCTTTAAGCGCGAAAAGCAATCTAAACCCGAGTTCTAATAGTCTATAGTAACCCGCGAGATCTTTAGAGATTACTATAACTTTACTAAGGCACTTAAGGTAGTATTTAGTAGAGTCGACAAGACCCGTTAAGCAACGTACACTCTTATAATATACTAACAGAAGGGGTCTATATAAGACTATACCACTAAGTTCTAAGATACAGCCTACCTAGCCGAGGGACACTCTAATATCACCCTACAGACGTTCTACTACTAAGAACTTAAGGATAAAATTAAGGAAGCTATAATATACTACAAGGAACCTAAAACCCTTATAGGAATAATCCAACTAGCTCTACTTATAGACAAGCGACGCAATAAAAGATAGTTTAATAAGAAAACCTATTCTTCCAACACCTTATAACCTATATAGCTACGTCACACCTAGGAAGGAGGAGACGCTATAGAACTAGATAGTACCTAGAGAAATAACAACTAGAAAGAGAAGTAGGGCAAGCGACCTCCTAGGAAGGAGTAGACAGATTAGCAATAAGCCCGATTCGACAAAGGACTGTGCGTCTAATACAGAGACAAATAGGGCCCTAGGCACTAATACTCCCATTAATTAAAGAAGAACGAGCGCACTACGTCTATAGCTTAAATAGAAGAATCCCGAGAGGCCTCGATAGCCTAGACGGTTAACCACGCCGCGATAAGCTAGACCGCATACTATAATAACAACTACTCTACCCACTAGAGCGATAAGGATACTATAGGGTAGTATCCTAAGAAGTTACAAAGAGTTAATACTATTAAACAAACCCGGGCAGCGCCTACAATCAGCGAACTAGCTAACGCGCTTCCCCTAGATATAGAACTAGTAAATAGTAATACGGGAGAACTTTACAAGAGCACGCCTAAACCTAAGGCAGAATCTGAAGACAGCGAATAAGAGCCCGAGAATACGGATTCCAAATAGCTTGGCTAAATCGCTAAGTGCCTAAAAGTATACGGGAAAATCCAATTTAGTAAACACGGCAGACAACGCTATATTACCTAGACACTAGACTTATAGCTGGATATAACCTAGCAGCACTACCGGGTTTAGTAAGAGAATATTATTTGTCGACACAAGTAGAATTAACACTAGATATACTAGGGAAAAACGGCCCTTACCTCGCCTAAAGACCTAAATATATAGTTACAAGATAAGGTTAGGAACCGCTAACTATTAAAAAACTAGACGGCCTCCCTAGTTAGGGACCCTAGAAGGGGCTATTAGACAGGTCCCTTAACTAGGTATTACATATATTAAACGGACCAATTCCTACCGGATTAGCTCTATACTAACTCTTATACGTACCCGTTACCTTTTGCGGAAAATAGGCCGTAGTAATAATTAATAGTAGCGTATAAGGGAACTTCATTAACCCTAAATTCGTTATAAGCCACCAACTATTATACTAAACTAAAGATCGTCCGTACCTACTTAGCATAGTGGACGGCTCCCCGGCAACCTATAGGAAAGGATAGGTCTATATTAAAATAGAACTTAACCCCTTATCTCTAGGAAACTATAAGGAGAAGATTAGCCTCGACTTAATAGTAATACTAGGACACGATATAATCCTAGGCATCCTATAGTTGAAAATATATACACCCTATATTAACTAGAGAACAGAAGAAATTACCTTCCTAGATAAATAATATATTAGACACCTCGCTATAGCTAGGAGAACTAAGTTGCCTACTAAGAGTAGCTAGAGCTAAGAGCTAGAGCTAGAGAAGTCCGAGCTAGTAAGCTAGAACTTAAAGAGCTAGAGCTAGGAGAGCTAGAGCAGCTAGAGCTAGGAGAGCCTAGTAGAAGTTAGAGAGATCTCCCTAGGGGCTATAAAGCGTATAAAGCGTAGAGGAGAATAAGTCTATACTATCTACCTAAAACCTAGTTAAGAGATAGAATAAAGGATTATTACACGTATATAATTAGGTTACCTAATAAGGGGAAAGCCTATACTCGCTAACTAAGGAAACGCTATCGCGTATTCTGCAGCTTCTATAGAATATAAGGGGCCTTAAGAGAAGGATACTAGCCTAAAGTTAGTTAGAGAAGACTATCCCCAGAGGATCTATAGGCGATATAGCAAAGCTAATACAGAACGGCTTACGCAGCCCGGCTAAGACCGGGGCCGCTAAACACAGAACGTTAGTACAAAGAATAGGAATCTCTTAGCGACTAATAAAGGCGATACAACCAGCGAGCAAATATATAGGGAACTCGGCGGTATTATAAGACCTACTACTACCAACACCCTAGAGGAGAAACCCCCGCTACTAAATATAGAATCTATACTAAAACAATTCTAGAAGTACGCGGACCTCTACGAGGAACAAGAAAAAGGAGCTTTACCTTAATACTAACCTTAGGATTACGAAATACCTCTCGTGCTAGGAACGCAACCTACGTTTAAACCCATCTACTCGCTCTCTTAAACTAAGCTAGAGTTTTTATAGAAATACCTAGAAAAGAACTTAGAAAGAGAATACATCTAACCTTTATTATTACTAGCTAGATACCCTATCTTGTTTATCCCTAAGAAGAACAGCAAGCTCCGCCTCTACGTCGATTACTAACAGCTAAATAATATTATAGTTAAGAACTATTACCCTCTCCTAAGAATTAATAAACTATAGGATAAGCTGCAAACTATAAAGTACTTTATAAAGTTTAATCTCCGCGACGGCTATTACCTAGTTTGTATTAAAGAAGGGGAAGAGTAGAAAACAGTATTCTAAACGCGCCTAGGATATTTTAAGTACACGGTAATGCTGTTTAGGCTTACTAACGCCCTAGCAATATTCTAAAGCCTTATAAACAAGATACTACGTCCGTATTTAGACATCTTTTACATGGCCTACCTAGACAATATTATTATCTACTTGGATACCCTTAAAGAATATATAGAGCATATTAAGAAAGTTCTTAAAGCTCTAAGAAGGAAAGACCTCTAAATTACACCTAAGAAATGTAAATAGATTACCTAGAAAACGGAATTTCTAGGGTTCGTCATCACACCAGGATAAATCAGTATAGACGATAAGAAACTAGATGTAATTTAAGATTAGCCGACACTAAGAACGGTGAAAGATGTGCAATCCTTTCTTAGATTTACTAACTTTTACCAAAAATTTATCAAGAAATACTCCAAGGTAATTAAGCCACTCACACGCCTTATAAAAAAAGAGTATAGTTTTAAGTAGGAAGAAGCCTAGTAGATAGCCTTTAACTCTCTAAAGCGAATATTCTGCGAAGCCCCTATCTTAGGTATTTATAACCTAGAACTACTAATTACGGTGGAAACTAACGCTTCCAACTACGCTATTAGCGCTTGCATTAGCTAACTAGACGAGCAAGGCCGACTCCACCTAATTGCGTACTACTTACGGAAGATAACACCCCTAGAGCTTAACTATAATATCTACAATAAGGAACTGCTCGCTATAGTTATAGCTTTTAAGACATAGAGATATTACCTTAAAGGAGCCAAATACTAAGTAATAGTCTATTACAACTATAAGAACCTTACGCACTTTACAACTACTAAAGAATTAACTAGAAGACAAGTCAGGTAGGCGGAGGAATTAGCATTCTATAATATAAAGATCACCTATAGAAAGGGATCCAAAAACGCTCGCGTAGATGCGCTAAGTAGAAGAGCCGACTATACAGCAGGGAAACCTAGTTTATAGCTAGCAGTGCTTAAATAAGAGGAAGACGGTACCCTTATAGTAGCATATATTGCTTTACTATAGCTAAGTAAAATAACCAAAGAAGAGTTTATCCCGGTTAGGCAACTCGCGCTAGTTATACGTATTAGCGATAACAACTAGACGCGCATAATCCGAGACACCTATAAGTAAGACTCTATAGTATAAGAACTTAGCAAGATTAAAAATAACCCTCGAGTAATAAAGAACCCAGACGGCACTATCCTATTTTTAGGATTAGTCTATATTCCTAAAACACTACGAGAGGAACTAATTAAAGATCTCTATAAAGCACTAGCACACGGTTATTAAGGAATAGATAAGACGATTAAAAGACTCTCTAGGAATTACTACTTCCTAGGGCTAAGAAGAACCGTTTAGCGGGTAATCTCGTAGTACAACCTCTATATTCGAAGCAAGGCCTCGAGACACGCACCCTATAGACTTCTTTAACTATTACCGGCCCTAGAATAACCCTAGCAGTTAATTATACTTAACTTCATCACGGATCTACCTCAGTTAAAGAAGCCCTTAACTAGTACACTCTATAACTTAATCCTAGTCATTGTCGACAGGCTTACTAAGTACGTATACTACCTACCTTACCTAAAAACGGCAACTATAGAAGATCTAGCCTACACCTTTCTTAGGACAATCCTTAATAACTACAGGTTACTAGATAAGCTCGTCTTAGATAGAGATCGCCTATTTACCTCGCGATTCTAGTAGAGCCTTACCTAATAGCTTAGTTCTAAATATAAGCTCTCTACTATAGCGCACCCGCAAATAGACGGATAAACAGAATAAATAAACTAGACCCTAGAATAATACCTTCGCTATTACCTTAACTACGCACAGGACAACTAGGTAAAGCTATTACCTCTCGCCTAGTTCGCCTATAATAGTTTAAAAGCCTTAGCTATATAGGAGTCACCGTTCTACACTAACTACGGGTATAAACCCACAGCTTATAGAGAACTAATACCAAGCGAATCCCTTACCTAGAAAGGAATCCTCTAATCCGACTAGCTAAAAGCACTTTACAAATAGCTTAGCCTTAATATAGAGTACAACGGATTTCTTATATCCTGCTACTATAATAGACGGTACTAGGAGGCACTAAAGCTTAAAAGGGGGGATAAGGTCTACCTCCTTAGAAAAAATATTAAGACTAGGCGTCTAAACAACAAACTAGATTTTAAGAAAATTGGCCTATTTAAAATTAAAGAGAAACTCGGGAAAGTTAATTACCGTCTTAAGCTACCAAGCAACATAAAGATAGTACCTATTTTTTACGTGGCACTACTGGAACCAGCACCTAAAAACGCTACGCCAATTAAATAGATAGAAGAAATAGTACCGGATAATCTAGACGCCGACGAAAACACAGACTAGGTAGTAGAAAAGGTACTTAATAGCGGCTATATTAATGGTTAATTTAGATACCTCCTATAATAGGAAGGAGACTAGGACTATACCTAGGAACTACTAGAGAACTGCGATAGCTGTAGAGACCTTATTAATAACTTCTATCGCTAAAACCCGGATTAACCTAAACTAGAAGCTCCTTAAATATAAAGGACCTAAAATCACACTTAGGTATTAGAGATAGCTAAGCTAAGTTAACCAGCTTAGACGCCCTAGGAGGCGCAGCAGCGGAACTAGCCCTAGGAGAACTAATAGACCGGTTAGGATCTACAGCAGCGCTATTAGCTAAGAACTTGCTACGTAGGCGCTTTATTAATCGCCTAGGCGCAGCATCCTTAGGGTTAACCGGATCCCTAGCTTTATAAGACGCCTCGAGTTTATCTAGCTTCTCTAAATCCTTAATAGACTAAGCCTTCTTGTTTAATATTAGGCCACTACGCTTCTATAATAGAAGTTTCTATTTCTGTGAACGCTCTAAACAAGAAGAGGCCGAGCGCAGCTCTTATATTAGCTTGGAAATTACCTCTAAAGCCTCCACCTCCTTAGAAGCTACCTAAGAAATAGCCCGCTCTAGTCGGACAACTACCTTATAAGTTAGTAAATAATAACACAGAGAGAAGGAGTTACTTATAGTTACCTTCTTCGGCACCGCTTATATCGTAATAGGCGTTCCCCCTCTAAGCATACTTACTATAATAAGAATACCCGGGCGCAATTAGATATAAAACAACCTCTCCCTACTCCCTAAGCAAGAGATACCGGGCGTAAGGAATTAGCATATTAAGATCTAGGAGTTCGTGTAAGGAGTTAATCTTTACACTAAGATACTTACGCTTAGCTTGCTATTCTTCACGCTTGCGCTTAGATAAAGATATAATAAGGGACTTATAGGAAGAAGAGAAGAGTAGGAAAAGCTATACTAGATATATACCTTAAGGCGAATCTTCGGGACGAAGATCCTTAAGGTAGGGGGTAGTATTATAAACCCTAGGTAACAAGGGCTTTATAGCCCTAAGGGTAGAAAGCCCGCACGGGAAAAGGTACTATAAGGGCCAAGATCCCTTACGGCTAGCAGAGCCGCACAGTTAGAAATCCCGTACGGGAAGACCACCCGCTAGGACTAAGGAAGTTATAGGAAACTAAGAAGGACTCGCTAAACTAGAAGGCCTATAGGGGAAGGAATCCTGTAGGGGTATAGGCGTAGTCTAGAAAAGAGACAAGGTATAAAGGCAGCAGGCAGTAGGTAAGGAGGATATTACGACCCTTCCGCACTAGTAGAAGTTGGAAACTAGGAAGCAGGCAGCGCCGCATCACGTAGACTCTACAAGACCCACTTAATAGATTAAAAGGCTTGGCACTAATCTAAACCTTTACCTAATCCCTTAACTCTTATAATCTAGCAACCCTTAATATCCTAAGGGATAAACTAGATTGTTATAGCTTTCCTACCTATATATAATCACGCTCCTTAGCTAGATACTTTAACCTTTATAGTTAACTCAAGAATCTAATCTTTACCCATTAGAGTAACAGAGCCTTATTACGCCCGGCGTATACGTAATTACTTCCTTCTCTAATTATTGCCTCTCTACTCTTATCCTTAAGGTAAAACCTTCGACCTAATTACCTACTAGGCGACTCCGAAACCTAGTAGAAGAGGCCTATCGTTACAGACTATTAGAACTCGGGCTTAGATTATTTTTTGCGTTTAAAAGGTTAGAACTATTACTCTACCGTTCCTTATAGGTAAGTACTAGCGTAGAGCACTTTATTAGCTAGACTAGCAAATTTCCTATAAGAGAAGTAGATATAATTATCTAGTTAGAATAGGAAGTCTTGCGTCTTCTTACAATCTCTATAGTATAGGTCGGGTTTAGGAACCTTAACTTTAGTAGCTAGAGGTGCTGCTAATACTTAACTAAGTTATATCCTAAGGACTGCGTTCTTATTATATAGTTCTAGAATTAGCTAGTATAGCTATTTATTACTAGGAGGGGTATAAGGCGGAGGTGCCTACTAAGGCTACTGCGGCTCCGCGTCTCCTATACTAACCGTTATATTTAGTATAATAAGTACTACTTATTAGTATTATTTTAGGGGTAATACTTTCTAATTAGGGATGTCTTCCTTTTCTTATAAGGATAGTGGTTAAAGTATAATAATAGGCCTCTTCTACTAAGTTTCAGAGTCGCCTAGCAGGTAATTAAGTTAAAGGTTTTACCTTAAGAATAAGAGCAGGGAGACAATAATTAGAGAAGGAAGTAATTACGGGTGCGCCGGGCGTAATAAGGCTCTATTACTCTAATAGGTAAAGATTAGATTCTTAAGTTAACCACCTAGGGTTAAATATCTAGCTAATAAGTATACACTATATACTACTAGGAAAGCTATACAATCTAGATTAAGTATATAGATATATTACTTAGATTAAGGGGATAGATTAGAGGTTTAGATCGAGTATAATCCTAAGTAGGTCCTCTTAGTAGGGTGCACGTAATATTAGCGCCTAACTACCTTTCTAGTTTCCGGCTTTTATTAGTATAGAATAGTTATAATATTTAACTTACTCTAACCTTTCTAATATCCCTTCTACCTATTTCACCCTCTTACCCTTATAGACCTTCTTCCCCTACGGGAATCCTACTTATAGTTTCCGGCGGTAACTATTATTCCTTAAGGGCTGCTTTCCCATATAGGAATCTACCTATAGCGCGTCGTGCTATAGCTTACGCGTATCCTAACTAGATTTCCCTTACGGCTTAGTTTCCCGCGCGGACCCTTAGTCCTTAGAGTACTTTTTCCCGTGCGGGCTTTCTACCCTTAGGGTCCTAAAGCCCTTATCCCCTTAGGTTCGTAACACTAACCTTATCTTATAACTATATATTTAGGTCTTTAGGCGAGATAAGGGCTGTTTTTCCCTAGTATATCTAGTATTAATTCTATTTATATTAATAAATAATATTCCCTTGCTAAACCCGGTAGTGCTACTAGGTTATATCTAGCTATAAGTCTAGTGTCTAGGTAATATAGGGTTGTCTGCTATGTTTACCAAATTAGATTTTTCTATATACTTTTAGGTACTTAGTAATTTAGCCTAGCTATTTAGAGTCTGCCTACTTAGGCTCTTATTCGCTATCTTTAGATTTAGCCTTAGGTTTAGGCGTACTCTTATAAAGTTCTCCTATATTACTATTTACTAGTTCTATATCTAGGGGAAGCGCGTTAGCTAGTTTACTAATTATAGGCGCTGCCTAGGTTTATTTAATAGTATTAACTTTTTATAACTTCCTAGGATACTACCCTATAGTATCTTTATCGCTCTAGTAAGTAGAGTAGTTATTATTATAGTATACGGTCTAGCTTATTGCGGCGTAGTTAACTATCTAGGCTATTAAGGCTTCTTAAGGTTCTTCTATCTAAGCTATAGATATAGTGCGCTTATTTCTTTTTAACTGTTAGGAGTATTAGTACCTAGGGCCCTATTTATCTCTATATTAGACGTATAGTCCTTTATTAAATTAGGCTTATTACTAATCTATCTATTCCTTTCTAGGAGGTTACTTACCCTATTTCTCTTTCTTATTATAGCTTCTCTAGATACTATCTAGTTCTATAGTATCTTCTTCTTCCTAAGTATAATATAGCTATATAGATTATAAGGTGTTAGAAGAATAGGTTTTCTTATTAAACTATCTTTTATTATATCGCTTGTCTATAAGTAAAGCTAGTTAGATTATTCCTATAAGGTTTTTAGGTTCCTTATAGTAGGTTATAGCTTTCTTAATTTTATTTTTAAGTCCTTAGTAGTAGAATATTTATAAAGTAATATTAGAGTGTCCCTTAGCTAGGTAGGCTGCATCTTAGAACTTAGTAGTATAGTCTTATATAGACCCCTTCTATTAGTATATTATAAGGGTGTACGTTACTTAACGGGTCTTATTAACTCTACTAAATACTACCTTAAGAGCCTTAGTAAAGTTATAGTAATCTCTA
>JAJMVL010000274.1:0-11684 GCA_023082095.1 Dothiorella sarmentorum | reverse complement strand
TATCCTTAAGGTAAAACCTTTAACTTAATTACCTACTAGGCGACTCTAAAACCTAGTAGAAGAGGCCTATTATTATAATAGCTACTACTCTTTTCTACTACTATATAATAGTATATATAGCTATAAAGCTAGGATTAAAATCCTAACTAAGGGAATTAAAGGCTTTTAAATAGTACTAGTCTTAGTACTTTTCTTAGAGGTTAAATTTAAAGGTATAGTTCTTATATATATTAAGAGAGATAGTCTATATAGTAGAAGAAGAGTAGTTAAATTAAGAAAGGGGGTAGTCTAATTATATTTTTCCTTAATTAATTAATCTTACTATATTACTAACCATTTCTTAGTAAGTTTTCTTGCGCCGTAAAAATCCTCCGCTAGAGCTAGGATCGTCTGGACTGCAAATGCCGCGTCCGTAGTGAAGTCCTCACTGTCCCAACCGCCCTTGGCACGCTCGGTGCACACCCGTTCTCTAAGAGACAACACTCGCTCATACGCTGGCAGTGCTAAATGAAAGAGGCCCAGCATATGCCAAACACGTGCCACGTTGAACTCAGCCTCCTGGACCTGTATTGCAATGTCCGCCCTGGTCCGCAGCTCGTGGTAGCGGTGCAGGAAAGCCAAACCCTGTTGAATCTGATACTGTCTGTTCTCCGATTGCCGCTTCATCGCATGCTGCATGTACGCTATCGCAATCGAAAAGTTGAGTATAGCATCGCTCGGCTCGATACTGTATGCCCGGAAATAGTAATTCAACGCGTTCAGGTATGCGCCGCCACTGGCAAGCACGTGTCCGTACATGGCCAAGAGCGCCACGTTGACGTCTGTGATGCCCTCGGGATTGCCGTCGCCCTGACCGCCCCTAGTGTATCCCGAACGCTCTTGGTCGCCAAACTTGTACATGAGGCGCCCCTCCTTGCCGAGCAGCGCAAAGTCCATTGCCTTGATGAGACGGAGAACGAACTTTTGAGACGGCCCTCCATTGTACCAGGACCGTTGGCCCGAGTACAGGCGATTCATGAATCCGAAGAGCCGATAGGCATCATTGGCGTACGGGTGCTGCTTGATGAGATAGCGACATGCATTGCAGAGATGTTCTTCGTCCCGCAGGACGAGAGCACATGCTGGCCCAGGTCAGCAGAGATCAGTCATTTCAAGCACAAAGAGAGCTTACCGAGCCAGCAAACATAGATGTGATGCTCGCGTTGGTTGTCGTGGTGGAAGATGTTAGCACCGGCGGCAGCTTGGACTACTATCCAACAGCGGCTGTTGACGCCATGCTTTGCCAGGAGCAGAGCGTAGCGGCAGAAGATATCGAGCCACTCATCGAACGGGATGTCGTGAAAGTCTTCGGGAGCTTGCTCTCCCATCTCAAGATGTGTGCCGGGGTCGCCTGGGCAGGCATTAGCAATAGCAATAGCCACGAGGAGGATAATGGATAACTCGCCTTCCGAAGCACCTTCTCGATTCGACACAGTCGCCAAATACGCAAGAGCCGACTCCTTCATCCTGAAATGGCTGCCTTTTCGGCCCATGTAGCCGACAAATTTGACATGCTTGTCTCTCCTTGGGTAGAAAGCCTCCATCCTGCGGAACTCATCAACCATCTCGCTCGCATTCTCCATGTAGATTGCTGTGGCTTCTTCATCCCCCTCGTCCACTGCATCCTCGATGGACTTCAACTCCTGGTACATCTCCCGTATGGCCTTGTCGCGCTGCTGCGCTCCTTCAAGCTTCTCCTTTTCGGAATCCAGGAGCCCGCGAAGACGACGCCTGGATTTCGGGTCCTTCGGGTCCTTCACCTCCTTTGGCTTAGTCAAAGGCCTCTTTGGCTCAAGAGATTGAAGAGTAGTTGGCTTGGGCGCGAGCTCTCGAAGCACTGTCGGTCTTGGAGCTCTTGTTATCCTTGCCGGAGCTGGCTTCCTCCCCGACTCCTTTGCTTGCGCAGGCTTCTGTGCCGGCGGTAGCTGGACGTTCAACTTTGCTCTCCTGACGAGGTCCATGCCGCCTTTCTCCACCACGTCCTGGGCGATCTCTTTGCATCTTTGCATCATGCCCCAATCTTGAAAGAAGCGGGCCACCTGGACACGAGCCGAGAGGTTTGTTCCGGCAGCATCGAGGGCTTCCTCAATGCATGTTTCGGCTTCGGCCTCCTCCTTGAGCGCCCAATAGCATGCTGCAATTGATATGAGGAGGGCTGTCAGCGGCACATCTGGCACTCTCCTTAGAGCCCTGTAGTAGCGCAACGCTTGTTCATGGTTGCCCGACATGGTTAGCGCATCCGCAACTTCTCTGAAAAGGTCATCGAAGTCAAACACGGTGGCCGTCTCTGAGCTGTCTTCCGGCTCAAGGTGCTCAAAGTGCGCCTAAGGGAATGTAAGCTGACCACACCGGAGGATTGGAAGGAGAGAACTTACGATAGCCTCGTCGAGATGGGCGGGGCCCATGCCTAGGCGGAACATGCCAAGTTTAACACGGATTTCCAGTGGTAGGCCAGCCCCATATGCGGTTTTGTCGTTTTTCCCGAGCACGAAGCCTGGGACTTGGATCCTTCGAGGTTCGTCCTCCATGTCCCACTCGCGATCATCCACTTGGTCATCCCAGAACCGTTCATTTTGCCGACCAAGAATCCACCTGGCGCCGGACCGCAAACGAGGTATGGCATGGTCGTGCTTCTTCAAAGTCTGCATCAGTTCCAGGTAGCTGTTGAGATTCTGCCAATCGAGTTGGCTGTACTCGTCCCTCTGGAACGTCTGGTGGTGCTCGATGGCTTTCTCGAAGGGATCCACGGCTCGGTCGGGCTCTTGAGTGACGGCGCACAGTTCTGCTAGTTGCTGAATCCGATCCAAGTCGTACTCGTGGCCTTCGATCTTCAGCATCATTTCCAATTCGGACTTGGCCTGGCCCTTGTGATCAAACTTGAGCTGGAACTCAAGCCTCTTGCACCGAGCCTCCCAGTCATTGGAGTCGATGCGGATGACCTGACTGTAGCATCTATGAGCCCATTCCAAGCGAGCCCGTTCATCGCCGTCGAGCTCAAGGACCCTCGAAGCGATTCTGTGCCACAAGCTGACGTCCCGCTGCAGAACCGCACCCATAGAAAGCACGTGCACAGACTCTTCGTGCTGGCCCTTGGCATAAAGGATTTCGGAGAGAAGATTGTAAGAGGCAAAGACCTCTGGGTTGATCTTGACGGCATCGCCGGCATGCTTCATGGCGACTTCGAGATTCTCACCCAACCAGGCCTGGGTTGCTTGGGCTAGCGTGCGTTTGAATTCCGGGCCCGGATCTTTCGCCTCGCGGGGGCCTCTCCTCCTGCCTCGCGGAGCGCCGCGTGCTCTTCCTTCTCCATCATCGGCAGTCGCCCGGGACCGACCACGACCCCGACCGCGGCCACGACCGCGGCCACGACCACGGGAACCTCTTGCGGCGCGCCCTCTACCCCGACCGCGGCCGCGCCCTCGGCCTCGCGCAGGCTGATCGGCGTCGAAATCAGAATCCATATCATCATCGGTGAGGTGGTCGGGATCCGCATCCTCGTCGGATCCGGAGAAGTCGGGATCAAGGGCCGGGTCGTGAATGCTGGGAATCTCGGCGTTGAGGATGAGCTCTTCGTTCATCATCATGTCATCATCTGTGTCCACCATGTCATCTTCGTGGTGGGCGGTCCAAGGGGTGGAGAAGCTAGAAGGATGGTGCGAAGTGTCTTGATACTGGACGTCGTCCATGGCCGGGATGAAGCCCTCATGGACGATGGGGCCTTGGCCATAGTATCCGTGTTCCGAGGGATAGTGGGCGTCGGCGGCATGGGCAGGGTACTGGTCCATTTCAGGGCCGCCATAGCCGGGCGGCAGCATGGCGGCGAAGGGATTGTGCTGCAGGTCTTGGTGAGCATAGTGGTCGGGCGGAGTCGAGTAATAATCCTGGTCAAAATTGTCCATGGCCCGAGACTGGGCGTCAGCCTGTTACGCAAAGTCGTGGGATTGAGCTTTTCTTCTGGCAGACGCAGATGTTGTTGTTGCGTTGCGGGCAGGTGAAGAAGAAAAGAGGACGGAGGAAGGTGGACGGCATGTATGTAGAGCGTAGGTAGCGAGTCATGCAGAGTCACGAGCGCACGGACCCCTTGACCTCTCACTCTCGCTCTCACTCTTGTGCTCACTTCAACAACCGAACATAGCGTCTGCTTTTTGTAGCAGTTTGCGTCTTGCCGGCACATGGATTGCCCGTAGATCGCACGTGTTGCTTCTCCTTTTCTTCTTTATCCAGCGCAGCCAGAAAGACACTATCACATCTCACATACGCCCATCTATACGCCGCCGTACCCAAAGACCGTGGGTATTCAAGCAGCGTCAGGGCGCACCGACACTCGCTCACAGACGATCGGATCGTGTGTCTTGTGCGTCCTCTGGTCAGCGCAGACGAACGTGGTAGGCATTTCCGGTGCTCATGGAGAATGGTCGCTCTGCTTCAGACCCCGAGAAGATCCAGAGGGACGTTAGTCATATGTTACTGATGACAACCATGATTTCACTGCAGGCTGTTCAAGATAGAACCACAAATCACACCGACTGGAACTACTCTTTGTCAAAAATGCCGTTACCAGGATCAGGGCCCCGGTGTCTATCTTGCCCCAAACGCCGTCCAAATGCTCAAATACAAATTGTTCCTACACGTGCTCGTCTGCTTCTGTGATGGGCACCATCTCGTATTGCCCTCTTCCTCGCCCTCGGCCACGTCCGTAGCTCGTGCTGTCGTCTTCTTGCGACGAGTCGGCCGGGGCGTCGACACGTTTCGCGGCGCGGCTGGGACCGCCGCCGCCTCCAAAGTTGATGGGCTGCAGCTCTCTCCACTGGCAGCTCCAGATGCCCAGAAACGTCATCAAAGCAGCGCTTGCCAGCTGGACGGCCCACCACAGCCAGTGCGAGGGTACCGAGTGCGAGTAGAGTGAGGTAACGATAAGGTGGAGAAAGTGGATGGTGAGGGCGAAGTCGGGTATCAATTTCGAGCGCGCGACCAGAAGAAGAAGGTATATGACGCTGGCGAGAGGAGCCACGTTAATGATTGCGGACGACCAGGCGTCTCAGGGGAGCGTACCAAATCAAGCTGTTGAGCATCCACACAAGTCCCAGCATCCAGCCGACCGTCACGTCGCCGCGCAGGCTGCGCCAGCTGAGTAACAGGTCGAGGCTGACGTCGCGGCCGGCAACCAGGGCGGTGAAGACAATGAGGACGGCGGCGGAGACATAGTAGGCGAGCTGGAGGAGGACGATCTGGGTCAAGATGCGCAACGGGGCGACATCTGCGAGCGCACCAGGCCTTGGGGGTCGGCGGCGGCGAGCCATGCGTGCGCCGCTATGCGGATATCATTTGTTGGAGGGAGAGGTGATTTGCGACAATGGAATGGAGCAAGCGGCGGCCACGCAGCAGCACCTCCGAGCTGAGGTGCTGCTGACTTAGCCTTAGGCCGAAATTAACCAGACGGAACCACTTCGGCCTTCCAATGGCCACTGAACCTTACCGGGCACCGTCACCGTCCTACTTACGTAGCCACCACTCGACCTTCAACACCTCCATTTGCCACAACGCACGCCATGGGCTGGTTCTCCTCCTCGACGCCCGCCGGGCCCAATCCCTCTTCCGACGGAGCCTTTGAGGCGCCTGACCGGTCAAGCCGCGCGCAATGCTGGGAAGCGCGAGATGCCTTCTTCCAATGCCTCGACCGGCACAACATCATCGACAGCATCACCAACAAGGACGGCGCCGCGGCGAACTGCGGCCGCGAAGACCAGGCATTTGCGCAGAATTGCGCCAGCAGTTGGGTGAGCTGAGCTGTCACATGGCGGATGCGGCGGGTGCTGACGGCGCGCAGGTGCAATACTTCAAGAAGCGACGAGTCGTCGACCACAAGAAGGAGCAGACGCTGAAACAGCTCCAGGCCGAGGGCGCGAAGCCGCTGCCGCAGAACCAAGCATGAGGGGGGTGGGGCGCATTGTACGAGTACCGAGTGCAGCAGCAATCAGTAAGGACTCTTCTCTCCTCGGCGGAGTCGGTGTGGGACTGTAGCATCTTTATTATGTGGCAAAGGGTGACTGCGTAGATGCGGGAAGCTGCTTCTCGAACCTGAGGTCTGAAACTCATGTACGCTGCGGCTGCGGCGGACGTGGCGCCAGTAACTTGTCACTCGCCGGCACCGGCCCGCCGCTGGGCTGCATGTCTTCTGTGCTTGCGACACTCAATCGATCCACGGCTTGATGCAGTATCACGACCCGGCGCATGCAAAGGCCTCCAGTAGGCAGCATGAGGCGTCATCTGCGTGAGATGGCTGAAGGAAAACACCCGAGATCCTGCGTCTGCGAGCCCGGCGCCCCAGCTGCCGGGCCCTCAACCGCTTACCTTACTCCCCCATTGCTCGTGGATTTCTGCTCGCCGCCAAGCACTGCTCTCCGGAGGCCACCCCTCTCCTCCAAGGCGCAAAAATAGCCCCAGGGGTCCCGAACCTTATCTGGAGGGTGTGGCGGCGTCAGAAGCGGGGCAGCTGGGATCCCATCGGGGAATTGGCTTGCGATCCGCCTGTCGGTTGGACAAGATCACTTGTGTCCCTCGTCTGCCGCACCCGACGCCACTATTTCACATTCGACGTCTTCCCTTGCATCGCGCTAATCACCCTCCACCACGGAGCAGACGCTTAATGACGTGAAGCCAAAAGCTTGGGGTTCCATTTCACTACCGGCTATCTGGGTTGATGCTCTCTAAAATCGGATTGATTGCGGGATCTGGACCACCGGCGAAACGGAGCGCCTGCGCCTGAACGTTGAGACCTTGGCATGACGCCGGAAGTGACCCGAAACCGCTCATCCCATACTCATGCTCCCCTCTGATCAGTGAAGGCCCTCTCCCATCTGCCGAAACTACCGATACGCCGTTCTGAAGACATTGGAGGGATCAAACTCCTGCCGGAAGATGGCGTGTTCTGCGCCACCCCCCTTGGCATTTCCCGGTTGGTTCGTTTCGATTGCAAAAACGACGTTGACAAAAGCGCCCTGGAATTCCTTCTCGTGGAACAGGAGGGATTTCCACATTCTTGCCACCTCGGCTGCAGGGTTGCGGAAGATGGGCCCAACACCAAATGCACCCAAGCAGACGTCTTTGTGCCCCCATGCGGCAGCGATGCGCAAGACTGCGCGCATCTTGTCCAGCATGAGCTCTCGTTCCTGCTCAAACGAGTATTGCGTACCAGTCTCGTCAAGCTTCGGACGCCGCACAGGGGCAACCGAGATGACAGGCAGAGCTCTGAACTCTCTCCAAAGCTGATAGGATTCTGGCCCGTCGCGGTAAACAACTGCCAACGCGTTAGTGGGAACTGCACGTGGATGGCTTGGCGGCAATGTCACTCACCAACTGACGGGGAATATATGCCGCCTCTCTGAGGTATCGGATAGTGGCCGTGGGAAGCCGTCGAGTAGCCCGACCACGGTGTCACGAGCGTATGGACGAGGTTACTCCTCCGGGCGAAGCACTCCTCGGGGGCAAGCAAGCCCGATTCCCAATCGCCTCCCGCACGCTTCTCGTTGGCCATGTTGACGACGGGCACGCGCTGGGCCGAAGGGGGTATGGTGCCGTTCTGGCGGCCATACTGATACCAGTCGAGAGCAACGTCAACCGGGTCGCCATCGATGACGGCGACACGGAGTCTCTGCTTCGGCTTGCCGTCTGGTCGAATGGGTATCTCAGCGCTGTCAGCGACGAGGATGGACCGTGCAGGATACTCGGGCATGCGTTTCTCGATGTAGGGGATGTATGTCTTCTTCGCCTCGGCGGCAATCTCCGAAGGCTTGGGCTTTGCTTGAGGCATTCTGAAATCAAGGTTTACGGGAGGTGAAGAGGATGAAGTGAAGTCGACAGGCAGCAGGGCATCTTGAGAGGCAGCTATATGTGTCGGCGGATGGTGGCAGAAGGCAAGGAGCACATCTGGAATTACAGCAAGGTGGTGTAGTAGCAGGAAGCAGCGAATGGGAATACAACGCGCACAGTCCGATTCACGATGAGATAATGCGTCGGGTAGTTAGCACAGGGCCACCCATCCGATCTTGATACAGTACCTGTGTTCCGTGGCCGCACGCAGGCAGCGTCCCACAGCGCAGGGCGGCAAACAACGGCAAGCAGTCGACGTGTGTCAATGAACATGCGGCGTGCGGACCGGGGGCCCAGAAGAGGGACAGACGATGCTGGGATCCCGGCAAGAGTGGTCATAGATCTGAACCAGGTGGTGGTACTCGTAGCGCGGGAGGGCGGGCTGCAAGCTAATTAGCAGGAAGCCGGACGCAGGCAGGAGATACACGAGGACTTTTGCAGGACCGATCATGCAGGCCACGCCGACACGTCCACGGCCGACTGCGGTGCGAGGCGGGGTGCCTGGCAGAGGCAGAGGCAGAGGTTGTCGATGTGGACGTGGATGCCGGGCTCACGGGACGCCACGAAGTCAGCCCTGCGACGACCGGGCCGGTCGATGCTTCTTCCAATGGCAGCCGAGCCGTCCATGGACGTCATCAACGGCGGACGAGGCGGGCGACGCCGTATGGCCACGACCGTGTCCAGGTCAGGTCTGCACATGGTTTTTTTTTTTAGCTGTGCGACGCAACGAAACACGAAACACGGCGACAGCAGAGAGGCGACGTCGCACGCAGGAACGAACACGTTGTTTTGGTGGGTGCCTATGGGTTCTGGACAGCCGGGGCTGGGAGCACCCGTGTTTCGGGCCTGTGTTTCCCGTCCCGTCTCGACCCCTCCAGGACGCGTCCACTCGCTTCGTCGGCGCCCGCTGCAGGAACAGCACCAAGCACCAAGCACCAAGCACCAAGCACCAGCACCAGCACCAGCACCAGCACCAGCACCAGCACTCCAGCTCCCGCTCCAAGCTCCATCCAGCTCTTGCCCTGCCCTGCAACTGCAACTGCACTCTGCGCTGCACTCTGTCTGCCGCCCGCCGCCCCTCGCTGCCTCAGCCATGGTGCCAGTGCCAGTGCCAGCCCGCCTGCTACTGCGCCCGCTGTGCCCAGTGCCCGCAGTGCCATCTCACACTGTGCGACTCGCCTCGTCCGTCGCCCGTCTGCTGGCCCACCCGCGCCAGGGCGACAGCGTCTGTGTCGATGGCTGGGTGCGCTCCGTCCGCAAGCAGAAGCGCGTTGCTTTTGCTGCCGTGGGCGACGGCTCCTCGCTGGCCCCGTTGCAGGTCGTCTTGAGCCCGGAGCAGGCCGCAGGGTGAGTACCTAGGTGAGCCTGCCAGCGTGGAGCTGCCCGGCCAGTTGCCTGCTGACGGGTCTGCCCAGTCTCTCCACCGGCGCTGCTGTCTCCATTGCCGGCGAATGGCGCCAGTCGCCCGCAGGCAAGCAGCAGTCTCACGAGCTGCACGCCCATTCCGTCCGCATCCTGGGCCAGAACGACTCGGCTGTGAGTAACAGGGCCCGCCGTGCCAGCCCGCCTGCTGACTGCTGGGTCACTCCAGACGTATCCTTTGCAGAAGAAGTATCACAGTCCGGACTTCCTGAGGACCCTGCCCCATCTGCGTACACGAACCCCCTTCAATTCCTTGCTGCTGCGCCTCCGCTCGCAGCTGATTGCCCACGTCACCAGCTTTTTCGCCAAGCAGGACTTTGTCCAGACCCACCCCCCCATCATCACCTCGTCTGACTGCGAGGGTGCTGGCGAGGTCTTCTCTGTCTCCCCGCAGTCGGACCCGCAGGATGTCTTCTTCCGTGCCCCCAAGTATCTCACAGTGTCCTCGCAGCTGCATCTAGAGGCCCTGGCGCAGTCTGTCGGGAAGGTTTGGGCCTTGTCACCCACCTTCCGGGCAGAGAAGAGTGACACGCCCCGCCACCTGAGCGAGTTTTATATGCTCGAAGCCGAAGTCTGCTTCGTCGACAAGCTCGACGACATCATGGACGTTGTCGAGAATTTGTTGCGAGAAATCGCCACCAACTTGACAAATTCCACCGTCGGCAAAGAGCTCTTGCTGGCTAGGTCACCTGAATGGGCAAAGGATGATGAGGCTCCCAGCATCACGCCAGAGGCCCTCTCACGGAGATGGGAGGGCTTGTGCAAGGGACCATGGCCGCGAATTACTTATGCAGAGGCAATATCAACGCTCCAGGATGCCCAAGCTCAAGGCACCGTGAGCTTCATGTTCATGCCCTCGATCGAAGGCGGATTGCAGGCTGAACACGAGAGGTTTCTGGCCGACAGCGTAGGGCAAGGTAGCCCGGTTTTCGTAACCAACTATCCCCGTGCAGTGAAACCGTTCTACATGGCTCCCTCAACCCAGGTGCCTGGAGAAGATACGGCTTCCTGTTTCGATCTCTTGGTACCGGAGATTTGCGAACTGGTCGGCGGGTCGATGCGTGAGCACCGCCTGTCTGAGCTACTGGCCGCCATGGGTGCCCACGACTTGCAACTCCCAAGCCAATGCAAGGGCAGTTCGCCATCAACCACGTTGGAGCCTGAAAGCGTTCAAGAAGCAAGTGCTGAATCGGCACCGGAACCCCTAAAACACGCTGGGGATCTGCAGTGGTATACGGATCTGCGCAGGTTCGGCAGTGTTCCCCACGGTGGATTTGGCATTGGTTTCGACAGACTCCTGTTATACCTATCTGGTGTCTCGAACATCCGCGATATCGTTGGATTTCCTAGATGGTACCATCGTTGCGACTGCTGAAGCAGTATCGCCCAGGTTTGCTCGGAACACGAGTGAAGTTGCATCAGGCCTCCAACATCACTCTTTCCCGGGTTGCGCTGTGGCCATTTCTCCGATGCCCGCAGTGAGCAAGCTTAGGGCGAGTGGACAGTAGCTAGGTAACGCGAAATTCCTGATTTCCTTTTGCTGCTCACACAAAAAGACGGCTGTGACCTAACTCCACAGTGAAGTAGTCCTTTGGCGTTCCTCGAGGCTGTTGCGCAGATCAGTCTATGGTACTGTTCGTATTAAGAAATGTCCAGGCCTATCCTCCCAAGTAACGAGAGCCTGAAGCCACTGGAGTCTGCAAGTCCTTTCCTGACTGCGCTGCCATCCCTGTCGTCTCATTAACAGGATCTGGCACACAAGCACTACAGGAGTCACAGCAAGAGACCGGTGTGGGGTTTTGCACAATTATGCTGCGAAGTAGTGCAACAGACCGTGGAGCACATTACTTCAGCGGAGTCAAAGCATCATCCACCCTAGCTCTGTATGCATGGTTCCTGATGCAATGCTGGCTGTCTTGAGACTCAGATGACTTACGAACTTTTCCATGATGCAAGCCGTAAGCACCAACGCGGTCCTTTTCTAATTCCTTTTTCTCCACCGTCTACTCATCATTCAATTGTGAGCTTTGCTTGAGGAATGGAAACCAAAGTCCGGCACAAGTTATACGCCTTCGTCTCATGGCAATTTGACGCAATTGAGCTGGGGCGCTATCAAAGGTGTTGCGACGAAGATGAGAACTGATTACCTCCATGGAGGGCAGGACGCGTTGGTGAAAGCACCCTGACGACCTCCCCCCGCAGCTGTACGAGCGCCGAAAAATCAGTAGCGTCTCCATTACATGGCGGATGGCGACGGGTGGATGGCGGGCAGCATGCACAGCGGCGGACAAGAAAAAGCTTTGTGGCGGCCACGATGCCACGGCACCCCAGACGTCGGCGATCCTTAAACTGAA
>JAJMVL010000273.1:0-11692 GCA_023082095.1 Dothiorella sarmentorum | reverse complement strand
TATCTACTTAGATACCCTTAAAGAATATATAGAGTATATTAAGAAAGTTCTCGAAGCTCTAAGAGGAAAGGACCTACAGATCGCACCTAAGAAATATAAATAGATCACCTAGAAAACGGAATTTCTAGAGTTCATTATTATACCAGGACAAGTCAGCATAGACGATAAGAAACTAGACGCAATTTAAGATTAGCCGACACCAAGGACGGTAAAAGATGTATAATCCTTTCTTAGATTCGCTAACTTTTACTAAAAATTTATTAAGAAATACTCTAAGGTAATCGAGCCACTCACGCGCCTTACGAAAAAAGAGTATAGTTTTAAATAGGAAGAAGCCTAGTAGATTATCTTTAACTCTCTAAAGCGAATGTTCTGCGAAGCCCCTATCTTAGGTATTTATAACCCTAAACTACTAATCACAGTAGAAACCAACGCTTCTAACTACGCCATCGGCGCTTACATTAGCCAACTAGATAAGCAAGGCCAACTCTACCTAATTACGTATTACTCGCGGAAAATAATACCCCTAGAGCTTAACTACAATATCCACGATAAGAAATTACTCGCTATAGTTATAGCTTTTAAGATATAGAGATATTACCTCGAAGGAGCCAAATACTAAGTAATAGTCTATTACAACTACAAGAACCTTACGCACTTTACAACTACTAAAGAATTAACTAGAAGACAAGTTAGGTAGGCGGAGGAATTAGCATCCTATAATATAAAGATTACCTATAAAAAGGGATCCGAAAACACTCGCGCAGACGCGCTAAGTAGAAGAGCCGACTATATAGTAGGGAAACCTAGTTTATAGCTAGCGGTGCTTAAATAAGAGGAAGACGGTACCCTTATAGTAGTATATATCGCTTTACTATGGCTAAGCAAAACAACCGAAGAAGAGTTTATCCCGGTTAGGCAACTCGCGCTAGTTATACGCATCGGCGATAACGACTAGACGCGTATAATCCGAGACACCTATAAGCAAGACTCTATAGTATAAGAACTCGGCAAGATTAAAAATAACCCTCGAGTAACAAAGGACCTAGATAGCACTATCCTATTTTTAGGATTAGTCTATATTCCTAAAACACTACGAGAGGAACTAATTAAAGATCTCTATAAAGCACTAGTACACGGTTATTAAGGAACAGATAAGACAATCGAAAGACTCTCTAGGAATTACTACTTCCTAGGGCTAAGAAGAACTATTTAGTAGGTAATCTTATAGTGCGACCTCTGTATTTAAAGTAAGGCCTCGAGACACGCACCCTATAGACTCCTTCAACTATTACCGGCCCCGGAACGACCCTAGTAGTTAATCACACTTAACTTTATTACGAATCTACCTTAGTTAAAGGAGCCCTTAACTAGCACGCTCTATAACTTGATCCTAGTTATCGTTAATAGGCTTACTAAGTACGCATACTACCTGCCTTACCTAAAAACGGTAACTGCAGAAGATCTAGCCTACATCTTCCTTAGGACAATCCTCAGCAACTATAGGTTACTAGATAAGCTCGTCTCAGATAGAGATTACCTATTTACCTCGCGATTCTAGCAGAGCCTTACCCAACAGCTTAGTTCTAAATATAAGCTCTCTACTATAGCACACCCGCAAACAGACGGACAAATAGAATAAACAAACTAGACCCTAGAACAATACCTTTACTGTTACCTTAACTACGCATAGGACAACTAGGTAAAGCTATTACCTCTCGCCTAGTTCGCCTATAATAGTTTAAAAGCCTTAGCTATACAGGAGTCACCGTTCTACGCCAACTATAGGTATAAACCTACAGCTTATAGAGAACTAATACCAAGCGAATCCCTTGCCTAGAAAGGAATCCTCTAATCTAACTAGCTAAAAGCACTTTATAAATAGCTCAGCCTCGATATAGAGTATAACGGATTTCTTATATCCCGCTACTATAATAGATGGTACTAGGAGGCACTAAAGCTTAAAAGAGGGGATAAGGTCTACCTCCTTAGAAAAAACATTAAGACTAGGCGTCTAAATAACAAACTAGATTTTAAGAAAATTAGCCCATTTAAAATTAAAGAGAAACTCGGGAAAGTTAATTACCGTCTTAAGCTACCAAGCAATATAAAGATAGTACCCGTTTTTTATATAGCACTGCTAGAACCAGCACCTAAAAACGCCACGCTAATTAAATAGATAGAAGAAATAGTACTAGACAATCTAGACGCCGACGAAAACACAGACTAGGTAGTAGAAAAGGTACTCGATAGCGGCTATATTAACGGTTAATTTAGATACCTCCTATAATAGGAAGGAGACTAGGACTATACCTAGGAACTACTAGAGAACTGCGATAGCTATAGAGACCTTATTAATAACTTCCATTACTAAAACCCGGATTAACCTAAACTAGAAGCTCCTTAAACACGAAGGACCTAAAATTATACTTAGGCATTAGAGATAGCCGAGCTAAGTTAACTAGCTTAGACGCCCTAGGAGGCGTAGTAGCGGAACTAGCCCTAGGAGAACTAATAGACCGGTTAGAATCTATAGTAGCGCTATTAGCTAAGGACTTGCTATATAGGCGCTTTATTAATCGCCCAGGTACAGTATCCTTAGGGTTAACTAGATCCCTAGCTTCGCAAGACGCCTCGAGTTTATCTAGCTTCTCTAAATCCTTAATAGACTAAGCCTTCTTATTTAATATTAGGCCACCACGCTTCTATAATAGAAGTTTCTATTTCTATAAACGCTCTAAACGAGAAGAGGCCGAGCGTAGCTCTCGCGTCAGCTTAGAAATTACCTCTAAAGCCTCTACCTCCTTAGAAGCCACCTAAGAAATAGCCTACTCTAGTTAGACAACTACCTTATAAGTTAGTAAATAATAACACGGAGAGAAGGAGTTACTTATAGTCGCCTTCTTTAGCACCGCTCGCATCGTAATAGGCGTTCCCCCTCCGAGCATACTTACTATAATAAGAATACCTAGGCGTAATTAGATATAAAACAACCTCTCCCTACTCCCTAAGTAAGAGATACTAGGCGCAAGGAATTAGCATATTAAGATCTAGGAGTTCGTATAAGAAGTTAATCTTTGTACTAAGATACTTACGCTTAGCTTGCTATTCTTTACGCTTGCACTTAGATAAAGATATAATAAGGGACTTATAGGAAGAAGAGAAGAGCAGGAAAAGCTATACTAGATATATACCTTAAGGCGAATCTTTAGGACGAAGATCCTTAAGGTAGGGGGTAGTATTATAAACCCTAGGTAATAAGGGCTTTATAGCCCTAAGGGTAGAAAGCCCGCATGGGAAAAGGCACTATAAGAGCTAAGATCCCTTACAGCTAGTAGAGCCGCACGGTTAGAAATCCTGTACGGGAAGACCGCCCGCTAGGACTAAGGAAGTTATAGGAAACTAAGGAGGACTCGCTAAACTAGAAGGCCTGTAGGGGAAGAAATCCCGTAGGGGTATAGGTGTAGTCTAGGAAAGAGATAAGGTATAAAGATAGTAGGCAGTAGGTAAGGAGGATATTATAACCCTTCCGTACTAGTAGAAGTCGGAAACTAGGAAGCAGGCAGCGCCGTATTACGTAGACTCTATAAGACCCACTTAATAGATTAAAAGGCTTGGCACTAATCTAAACCTTTACCTAATCCCTTAACCCTTATAATCTAGTAACCCTTAATATCCTAAGGGATAAACTAGATTATTATAGCTTTCCTACCTATATATAATTACGCTCCTTAGCTAGATACTTTAATCTTTATAGTCAACTCAAGAATCCAATCTTCACCTATTAGAGTAATAGAGCCTTATTACGCCCAGCGTACACGTGATTACTTCCTTCTCTAATTATTACCTCCCTACTCTTATCCTTAAGGTAAAACCTTTAACCTAATTACCTACTAGGCGACTCTAAAACCTAGTAGAAGAGGCCTATCGTTATATATACCTGCAGAATTAGACTGCTACTAGACCTCTTATTAATAGAAAACCTATAAGCCCTAAAGAAGCGTTTACTAGTTAAAAGCTAAGTATTAACTATATACGCGTTTAGGGCTATAAGGTATACTCCTATATTAATCTAAAGTCTCTTCTAGTCGGCTCTAGATATAATAAGTTAATAGACTAAGGAAGAGTAGGAGTATTTATAGGGTATATAGATAAAATAGAAAAATACTATTATCTATAGGCCCTAGACCTTAGAAGGGTAATCTATAGCTATAGTATAAGGTTTATAGAGTAAGAGAAGGGAGGGGATATTAACCTAAACCTTAAGGTTAAACTAATATTAAATACTATTCCCGAGAGACGTCTAGTAGAATATCTATAAAAAGTCCTATTTACTCTAGAACCTCTTATATAGAAAGAGGAAGAAGCCTATTAGCTAGAAGCTAGCGAAGCGGTTATCCCTAATAAAAGTTAGTAAGAACTATAGCCCTTAGCTACTAAAAGAGAGGAATATAACTATTAACTAGATAATTAAGATACTATACTAAGTAGTGTCCTAGGTATATAAAGGTTTAGGGGAGTCTTTATCCCTAAATAAAAGAGATCGCTAGAGGACTTATCTATAGATAAGCTAGAACTAAAGATACTATAAAGCCTATTTACACTTATTAGCTAAATACTACTTAAGTACTATAAGAAACTAGAAGCGTAAGTATTCTATATACTATCTATATAACTCTAGACGATTATTAGACTAGAGATTCTAACCCCTAAGACCTATAAGGAAGTAGTAGGAGACCTATAATTTAGTATCCTATAGTAGCGCGCTATAGAGGATAAACTTACTACTCTTATAGGTAATAGAACCTAGGAGGAAGCCGTTATACTAAAGGAAGTAAATATTATAATAAGTAAGTAGGTGTTTAAGCTAAAATTTAACACTAACGGCTTACTTAAAAAGGCTAAGGCTCGCCTTATTATACGAGGATTTACTTAGCAATTTAGATACGACTTCTAGGATATCTTTACTCTAACTATTTATTATAAGACGCTTTAAACGTTCCTAGTAATTATAGGGCTCCTTAACCTAGAGCTCTACTAGGTTAATATTAATAATATCTTTACTAAGTTACATCTCTAGAAAGATATCTATATAGCCCCTCTAGAGGGAGTAATAGTTAAACTAGAAAGAGTCTTTAAGCTCCTATACAGCTTATATAGCCTTAAACAAGCTATATAAGATTAGAATAATAACTATATTAGAGCGCTTAAGGACCTTAGTTTCTATTAGAGCGTAGCTAACCCCTACCTACTTATCTATTATAAAAGAAAAATTATCTTACTAGTCTATATTAATAATATCCTAATTACTACTCTAAAGATTAAGGATATTACCTAATTTAAGAATACTATTAGTAACGTCTTTAAGATTAAGGATCTAGGGGAGATAAAGAAGATCCTTAGTATTAAAGTTACTTATAATAGAAAGAGTAGGACGTTACGCCTTAACTAATCCTATTACCTATAAGAAATACTTTAAACCCTTTATATAGAAAAGGATAAGTTAAGGCTAGTAACGCTGCCGCTAAATAGATATAACGCTCTCCATCCCTCTAGGCTAAATAATAAGTAAATTAATCTAAAGGAGTATTAGCACGCTATTAGAAAGCTAATATACCTTATAGTTCTTACGCGTCTAGATATTGCGTTTCTAATTAGCTAGCTAAGCTAATATCTAAGTAACCCGGTAGAATATTATAGCTATATACTTAAAGGCCTACTACAGTACCTTAGATTAATAGCTAATCTTAGGATAGTCTATAAGAATAGTAGGAGTGTAGGGCTTATAGGGTATTTGGATTTAGACTACGCTATAGATAAAACGGATAGGAAGTCTATCCTTAGATATATCTTTATACTTAGTAATAGTCCTATTAGCTAGAGGAGCTAAAAGTAAAGATTAGTAGCTACCTCTACTATAGAAGCTAAATATATAGTAATATCTACCTACGCTAAAGAATCTTAGTAGCTTATATAGCTACTTTAAGAGATAGGAGTAGGTAAATACCTTAGGTTATCCCCTTATTGCGTAGTACTATTTAAGAACAAGAAGTTTAATAGTACTATAAGTTTAAAGGGAGACAATTAGGCCGCGTTGGCCCTTATAAAGGATTCTTATATATATAAATAGTTAAAGTATATTAACGTATATTACTATAATGTCTAGGACCTTATTTAAAGGAACCGAGTGTAGGTTAAGTATATTTATAGTAAGGATATAGTAGCGGACGGGCTAACTAAACCCCTATTAAGAGACCGCTTTAGGAGCTTTATCTAGTAGCTAGGTTTATAGTTAACGCTCTAAGGCTAAGTAGGAGTATTAAATAAATAGCCTTAGGGTAACTATACCTTACTAGATTTAGTTAGCTCTATAGGTTAGTTTCCTAGCTAAGAGCTTTAGTTATAAAACTAAAAGGGCTAAAAGGCGTAGATTAGTAAAGGCTAATTAAGGTTTAGTATAGTATATAATGTATATGTATATCTTCCGTGTGCGGCTAATAGGTAGAAGAATTAAGCTTCTTACTATAGACTATTTTAATACCCGCTACTATACTATATATAACCGTTAATAGGTAACTATATTACTTAAAAATATCTTTATTAAAGGCCGCAAGTTTCTTTCCTAGTATTTAAAGCTAGGTCTAGGTAGTCTTAATAGTAGTCTCTAGCTCTATTTAGTAATTAATATAGTTTAGTAGGTACTACCTACTAATACCTTAAAGCTTCTCTAAGTATTTACTCTTTAGAGAGTCCTATATAAGCTTAGCTATATCTAAATCTCGCACCCTTTTAGCATTATCTTTATTAATATAAATTTTTAACTAGTATTAAGTCCTTATATTATTCTTAGTACTCCTAAAACTAGTAGGGAACTAACTATCTAGAGTTAAGGGATTAGTAGTATTAGTAATAGTATAGAAGAGACCTTTACCTTCTAACTATTTCTTTATTAATAAGAACTAGGCATTCTTATTTTATCTTAAGAGTATTAGTATAGGCTAACGCTTAGTAAAAGAGTCGGAGGAATCTATATTAAAAAAAAAGAAGTAAGTAGAAAGTAGTAAATATAGTAGAATAAGTATACTATAGTTAATTAGGTTCTATACTTAGAACTTAAAGGTTATATTAAATAGTTATTAAAAGGAATAGTAGGGTACTTATATCTTTAACTTAATAGCTTAGTATCTAAAACGCTGCGGCGGGTCTAGTAGTATTATACTAGGTTAGGTCTTTTATTAAGGGTTTTTAATTAAGTTGTCTACTCCTCTTAAGGTATAGATAGATAATAAGGTAGCTATTTCTCCTAGCGTAAGCCTAGGCCTTAGGTAATAGTTTCCTAAAGTATACTTATTTCTCCTCTTAATAGAGACTATATCTAGCTACTAGTACTAGGTTGCTTATAGACTAATTATAGAGGTAATACGTCTTTTTATAGATAATTACGGGATCCTATACCTAGCGGGAGTTCTCTAGACTTAAGTATATAAACCTAGGCTTATAACCTTTTAAGTAATATAGTTACCTATTAATAGTTATATATAGTATAGTAGCGGGTATTAAAGTCTATAGTAAGAAGCTTAATTCTTCTACCTATTAGCCGTACACGGAAGATATACGTATACGTTATATACTATACTAAACTCTAATTAGCCTTTACTAATTAGCGCCTTTCAGCCCTTTTTAGTTTTATAACTAAAGCTCTTAGCTAGGAAACTAACCCGTAGATCTAACTAAATCTAGTAAGGTATAGTTACCCTAAGGCTATTTATTTAATAAAATAAATAAATAAACTTTAAATAGTAAACTATTTCTTATACTACTCTTTAAAATATAAAAGTAAAAGAATATAATTCTCTTAAAAACTATAGAAGAATCCTCTTTAAAATAGGCTAGATAGTCTATCTTTTATATTCTTAGAATATATAAAGACGTTAAAACTATAATAAATAAATAAATAAATAAATATTAATATTTAAAATCCGTGTAGATCTCTTATTAACTCTAAAAGTATAGTATACTATAGCTTTCTAAGCTAATAATTATATTTATACTAAAGTTATAACTCCGCCGTCCCTTATATAGCTCCGTAAGCAAAGAAAAAAGCCTGGAAAAAGTAATGGGAAGCGAATAGAGATCCTTAGGTTTTTAATTATACCTCCTTAGCCGAATCGAGAATGGCCGAAAACCGAATGAAAATCCGCATAATGATACACAGAACCATGCTAGCCGTTGAAGTAGTCTTATTGTGGATGCCAGAAACCATTGTACGCCATGATCGCCAAACCAAAATCTAATTGTCTCTTTCAACCCTGCGTTATGATTCCCTGGGGAACGAGATCAGGCTTGTGGAGTTCGACAGACTCTTCAGTAAGGCTGACGCCACCGTCGTTGTCAGAGAAGCTGCTATCGTCGTTGGAAAAGCAAGTGGGCGCAGGCGTCGGGATACCCCCTCGGATAATGGTGCTGGGAGCTACAGCGAAGGTGGACGTGTTGCGACGAGAAAAGAAGGACTTCGGAAGGCTAAGACCAGAGTCCAGCAGATTGTTGGAGCGAGAGTTCCGAACGGAGCGAGCTACAGGTAGGGTGACTGCGGAACCGTCAGAAGAAGAGTCGCGGCGTTTGCGGAAGATTTGGTTGACAACATTTGATACGCTGGTGCGTATGCTGTGTCGAAGCGAGTAGTCGTTGAAGCTATTGTACATGAAATCCATGTCGTCCAGCTGCTGCACCTTGTAGAAGCCTCTGGCTTGCGCGGTTTCACGCTCACGGAAGTCGAGAGCCGAGTCGGTAGTCTTCCAGGTGCATATGCTCTCGGCGGGTTCACTGTCTCCATCGTCGGTAGAAAAGGAACTTCTGGACATCAGAGGGGGGGAGTTCGTGGCTATGCTGCTGAAAACCTTTGCATCCTGAACGGGCAGGTTGGCAACGTCAGCTGGGCGCAAGGGCTTCACTTCCCCATCAAAGACGGCGCCGAAAGGCTCGAAGGTGCGGGCCTTGAAGTCTGAGTGAGCCGAGTTCCGTCAAGATATGAACGGGAAGGCAATAGCTTACTCTGAAGTCGGCGCGGCAAGCATGGCAGCACTTGAAGCGGCAACGGGGGTTAACAGTCCTCATGTGCCTCGCTCGCTCTTTGGCCACGACGGTTGCGTTTGGAGACTGAAGCTTGGCGCAGAGGTCTTCAGTAGCCATGTCAGCAGGAGGAGGGCGTGGATGTGTTGGTGAGCAGTTACCTGCAGCGGCGTTGTCGGGGCTCTGGTCGTTGATGACATGCATGACCTTCTGCTTCTGGGTCAAGAGGCGCTGGATCTGATTGGGGGTATAAAGTCCACGCTCAGCCTGGGTGATGATGGACTTGTGGAAGCCAAGAGCCGTCATCTGTTTGATGGGCTCAGAGGGGCCACAAGCGGCAGCCTCGGCCTCGCGTTTGGCGAGAATGGTCCACGGGTCAGGGCCTTCGTCAGAGGTACAGGCGTAAACCCAGCCCAAGGGCGATTTACGGTTGCAGTTCTGGCAGGTGGCGCCATAGGCGCGGACCATGTTGATGTGAGTACATTGCGGCTTGAACGAGGCCCGCGGGGGCCTGGGGGGGTTGGGCGTCTTTGCCTGGTCCCATCAGTATATTGCCTCGTTCGACGTCGCGTGACACAAACCTCGGGTGAGGCGACGTCCGCAGGAGGAGGGGGGTTGCGGAGTGAAGGCATGTTGAAGCGAAATGGGTGAGAGGCTGGAGCAGCGCGGGGTGTTGAAGCGCCAGAGGAGTTGGGAAGGGCGACTCAAACAATGGGCTTGTCCATTCTGGGGGTTGCAAAGGAATGACAGCGGGCTGAATTGCGGAGCGGGAGAGAAGAAGAGGAGGAAGAAGAAGAAGAAGAAGAAGAGGAAGAGGAAGTGGAAGAGTGGCCGACGCGTGGTTGGTTGAAGGGTGGTACGGTTATGGCAAGAGCGATGGGTGACGGGCGACGGACGCAGTTGAATGCCTCTGACCGTCTCGCGCCGCTCTCTCGCTCGATCGTGAGGAAGGAAAGAAAAGAAAAGGAAAGTCTTTCTTATTATCTTATCGCAATCGGGCATTCCTGTCCCGCGAGCATTGACAACAGCCGGCCGAAGCATCACCCTCGCCGGGCCGCCGTCCGATACCTATAGATACGACGGCCGCCGGCCCATCGGTCGCAGGGCGCAGAGGCGGGTGGAGGCGTTGGTCGCAACACGCTCCCTCACGAGAGATGGTGAGCCTGTCAGCTGTCGGGAACAGCACCAATGGAACAAACATGTTATTGAAGGAAAACAAGTGAAGTAGAGTAAGTAAGTTTAGTGTCTTCCCCGCATTCGATAAGAGCCAGTCAGCCAGGCCCGGCACCGAAGCCGAGCGAGCGAGCGGAGCGACGGTCCAAGTTGCCTGCCTCGGCCAACGCCGACAGCTGCGACAACAAACACCACCACTTCTCTCGCTCTCCGTTCCGCGCCCTCTCGCGTCTGTCAACCCTAAACACCTTTCGCGCCATGTCGGTCAAGTTCGAGAAGGAGACGGTCAAGACAACCGCCGCCTCCGTCAAGGACAGCAAACACCATGAAGGCCTGGTTCACGATGTCGGCGAGGCCCTGACCCGCGGCGGTGGCGCCAATGGCTACCTCCAGGTGCGCATCCCTCTCGCTCGCCCAACTCAGCGCTGATGCCATCCCACGCAGGCCTACCTGAAGCAACTGCAGTCCAACCCGCTGCGCACCAAGATGCTCACCTCGGGCACCCTCTCGGGCCTGCAGGAGTTCCTGGCCTCGTGGATTGCCCACGACCGCAACAAGGACGGTGGCTACCTCACTTCGCGCGTCCCCAAGATGGCCATCTACGGCGCCTTTATCAGCGCCCCGCTCGGCCATGTGCTCATCCACATACTGCAGAAGTTGTTTCAGGGACGGACGAGCTTGAAGGCCAAGATCTTGCAGATCCTCGTCAGCAATCTGCTCGTGCGTAGCCCACTTCTGCCGCCCACTGCTCCCAAGCCGCTGATCATGCCATTGCCAGGTCGCCCCCATCCAAAACGCCGTCTACCTCACCTCCATGGCCGTCATCGCCGGCGCCCGCACCTTCCACCAGGTGCGCGCCACCGTCAAGGCTGGCTTCCTGCCCGTCATGAAGGTTAGCTGGATCACGTCGCCCATCGCCCTTGCATTCGCCCAGAAGTTCCTGCCCCAGGAGACGTGGGTGCCCTTCTTCAACATCATCGGCTTCGTCATCGGCACCTACATCAACGCCCACACCAAGAAGAAGAGGCTCGCCGCTCTCAGGAGAAAGCACTACGGTGACAGCCGCAGCACTGTTGGTGGACGTGATGACTACGACAGACCCCGGTACTGAGTGAGCGCCTTATACTCTAATAACCAAAATAGACGGGGTTTGCCTTGACTTCTATACATCCTTTTCGTGGTCCAGGGAAGTGTATACTTGGTCTTTCAATCGTTGTTGCCTCTAGCAGTTGTGTGGCTCCAAATTAATTTTTCGGGTCAGACACGTTATCTACTCATGCTGGACTGGGTTAACCGGTGTTCCGGAACCGGTCCAGAATGCATTGCTGGTGATGGAAAGGTTGAGGTCCAGCGGACGGATGCTGGTTGGAAGGGTAGCCCGGGCCCACCAGGCCACTGAGCAGTTCTGTAACTGCCTGCAGGCGCGCTTTACCCATCCATCTTAGTCGAT
>JAJMVL010000272.1:0-12116 GCA_023082095.1 Dothiorella sarmentorum | reverse complement strand
TCTACTGTTACAAACCACCCTTAACGCCCCCCTTCCCCCCCCCCCCCCCCCCCAAACCCCAGTCCACAACCCACTAACGCAAGCACCAGATCTACGTCGGCAAGCTCGGCAACGCCTACTTCCACGCCACCATCATCGCCGGCCAAACCGACTTCCTCTACGGCTTCGGCACCGCCTGGATCCAATCCTCGCTCCTCTCCCTCCGCTCCTGCGGCGGCGGCATCGCCGCCTGGAAGGGCACCAACACCACCTTCCCCAACGCCTACGGCGTCTACGTCCACGACTCGGCCATCCGCAAGGCCAACGCCTCGCTCGACATCGCGGACGAGTGCGCGCTCGGCCGCCCCTGGAACGCGCAGCACCGGAGCATCTTTGCGGACACGTATCTGGACGACTCGGTGCGGAGTGGGGGGTATGTCCCCTGGGGGACGACGGATCCGCGGACGAATAATTGGACGTTCATGGCCGAGTATGGAGATTTTGGGCCGGGTTGGGATTTGGAGGGGAGGTTGAGGGAGAATGTGACGAGGGTGTTGACGGCGGGGGAGTATGAGGCGTTTGATGGGGTGGAGAAGGTGTTTCAGTGGCCGTTCAGTGGCGAGTTTGGGAATACGGCGTGGATTGATGCGAGTCCGGAGGCTTGAGTGGTACTGGAGGGTTCTGCGCTGTTTTTATTTTTCTGTGCAACAATTCCACTTTGACTTATCACATGGCCGGAATACAGCACAGGTCCCAATTTTGTAGGAACTGGACCTTTCACTTCAACCCACTGCGGAATCCTCCTGTTGGTATCTGCGGAGACTGAGTGGGGATTTTGCAGGTCTTGTATGTTGTGGAACCAAAGCTGGGTTTGATCGTCCGTCCAGCAGGCTGCTGCCTGGTCTTGTGTAACGATTTGCATATATTTCTGAGAGAGAATGAGATAGGTTGGCGTGCTCCCATCGGAAAATTCTAGTCCTTGGGAACATATTTTGATGCTATTGTACCTTGCGAGAGTGGGTGAAAGTCCAATTTTGTTGATGTAGTACATCTATGGTTAGTAGCAGATATATTAGCCCTGCACCAAAATAGTATTGCCTCGCCTGGAGGTTACACAAAGCGTGCGTCTGTTTTATTTTGTATCACATTGGGGCAGGCGGGAGATGATAAAAGAAGAGCTTGACCCAACAGAAGTTCCATCAACATCAAAAAAGGACTTTGAGCGCTCTTTCGGCAGTCACTTCTTGAATTCCACCAGGCGATTCAAAGCATCAGGCACTTCCCTGAACCATGGACCTACTCTCCTCCAGAAGAGTATGGAGAAGACTACATAAAAATTTGCGGCGAACGAAATTCATCAATGCTGCCGAGGTCAAGCTTATCAACGCCCGCATCATTGGACCTGCGCGCAGCAGCGCACACGACGACGCCTTGCTCAACAAAATCCTTTCTCTACCCATCAGGCAGGAGGCATACAGGAACGAGACGAACATCCACGAACTGGCCTCCACACTGGCATGCAACCTTATCAAGCACCCAGTCTTTCCTGAGGGTAACAAGAGAACAGCACTACTGGCTGCAGCGCTGTTTCGATGGAGACATGACGTCAAGCCGCTGTCATTGGCATCTAAAGCCGATGGCAATGATGCCATGGTAGAGGTGCACCGACGTCTGGAGACTGGCGAAATCGACGAGGCGGAGTATGCAAAGGTTTGCAGCCTGCTCTGGAAACTCCCAACAAAGCCTCACTTTACGAACCCCTGGTCAAACAGAGAGGTGAAAAATGGCTTGGTTGCAGTCCAGGATAGTTGCAGTAGTTTCACTGCATCAGACTTCAAGTACGAGTCTATGGATCTGACGGCAGTATTCGATGGGAAGAGACTGGTGTATACTGACGATCTGTTAGTTGCTCATGACTATTCTGGATCGGTCATTCTACGCAAGGCCATCTTCAATCTGGGCCTGTTCCGCCCGAATTAGACGAAGCTGTTCCGCTCGAAGGCGTTGCGCTACCTGAGGACAATAGCGAACCGGAAATGCGGCCATCTCGTTACCTCGTCATACCTACAGCCGGAAATGCCCCGTGGGCCAAGGAAACATCGTCATGGGAAGTCATTCGCGTATGGGAAGAGGAGTATTTTGATTATGTCGCAATGGACATAGGGCCACGCATCATTTTGGAAAATCAATCCAAGAAGATCTGAACCCTGCACATGTAAGTTTGCCACATTGTAAGCGATGGGTTTTGCTGTAGCTCATGCCGCATCATCAGTCCACAGGTGATAGGAAGACATTTCAAGCGTGGGTGCCGTTTTCAGTAAAGCATTACGAGACCTCGGCAGCAACGGAGCAGCAAAGCCTTGAGTGCTTTCTTTCAGATGCCGAAGGGACGCTTTGATGTCATTGGAGACCTTCCCTGAGGATGGCGGCACTCAAGAGCGATGATCGAAGGTGGGAACAGTCATAGTGAGTATGAAGGCAAAATGAAGAACAAGGAAAGAGACCAATGTAGAAATTGGGAAGAAAACAGTATGTTCTATAGCGTCGTCAAGTAACTGACTGTGGCAAGCTTGACATTGTTGATATGGATGGGCAGGGCTTCGAATAGATGAGTAATGGACGAGTGGATGACTGGTTGAGTAGATGGCGAACAAGTGGGCAGTAGTTTTAGGAGTGGTAAGTTTTAGAGGCTTGGTATGTTATCTCAATCCAAACAACGTTCATTATGTTGTTCAACAGCCTATTTAACCGGATACCAGATATTTTCACGGAGATTTCAAGGATACATGCACCCAACTCAACATGGCCCAGTTGTTTTCGTGCAGATCTGACGTATCACAATAAACTGTACCTGAGAGCTGTATTCCCAGGAAACCCGAGATGCAGTGTGACCTGCCGGTCATTCAATGGGGCCATGGCTCGCAACAGGGCGATATGTATCGACGGAGAGAATAGGCGCCCATACATTTCTCGTTCAACGGTGGGATTTGTGGGGCCGGAAACGTGTCCGGACCATGCAGAACTTCGCCAACAACGTGGCAATCCAGGGAGCTGCTTAAAAAGCTACCGAAAGAAGGCTCGGGTCCTCACGCGATGTGACTCGGAACGCATTAGGGGGATGATCGGGCAATCGGTGTCAGCCGTGCAGAAAAAAAGGAACCACCCTCTCTACGATCAAATACCCCTCAAGTGACCGCCTCTCTGCCGCCTCCGCTAGACCTGTCGTGCAGTCTTTTTGTTTCCTTCTTCTTCCACCTACTGTCAATTTTTCCTCTCGAGTGGCGCACGGGAGCAGCCGCTGCTAGTCTTCTAGTCAGACACGCTTGTTCTCACCATGTCTTCCCCTCCCGGCCCTAGCCCTACTGCGGGGGCATTCACGCCAAGCCATGAGCCCCTCGAGAACATCCCAGTGGCACGTACACAACTGCATCCACCCATCGCAACCCCACCAATGCTAATCGACGCCTCCGCAGCAGGACGAAGCCGAAGACACCGACTCAGCTATCGGCGAAGATGAACTGAGCGACACGACCTCGATCGCCTCGACCATCTGGCGTCACCGATACGAAAATGGCCGCCGGTATCAGAAGTGGAAAGAAGGTGCTTATTGGTATGGCCAGCAAAGTTTCGATCGCGAGTCCAGGGTCCTGGTGCTGATGGGAATTCAGGGGCCCCAATGACGAAACACAGAATGAACAATTGGACATTGGGTAACCTTGACGCCTATTCCTGCCTCCGAACTGTTGGACTGAAAGGATTGCAGGCATCATATGCTGAGATTGGTCCTCGGAGACAAGCTCGAGTTGGCTCCCATTGGCGATAACCCTCAGGTGCGCAATAATCATTCAGAAGAAGAAAACACGCTAACTTGATATAGAGAGTACTAGATGTAGGAACGGGGACTGGGATCTGGGCCATGTAGGTTTCAACAACGGAGATGCCGCCCTGTTTACTGGTACTTACTTGCGCCCAGAGATTTCGCGGACGAATACCCAAGCGCCGAGGTCATTGGCACCGATCTGTCTCCAATCCAGCCTTCCTTGCTGTAAGAACCGCGAACAAGCAATGTCATCGCAACGTAATGAACCGCGCTGATCCGGGTGCGCCAGGCCCCCGAACTGCAAATTCGAGCTCGACGATGCCACGGAAAACTGGACCTTTCCAGCGAACCACTTCGACCTCGTCCACACCCGCATGCTCTACGGAAGCATAGACAACTGGGCCAAATACTACGCGCAGGCATTCCGGTATCTCCACAACTCGCCTTCTTCGTGCAAACAATTGGGCACAATCTTCTTACACACGCTTCCCACAGGGCCATCAAGCCAGGCGGCTGGTTCCAGCAGCTGGAAATGTCCATCACGACCGGCTGCGACGACGACACGCTGGATAAATACGACGACAAGGTGCTGCAGGAATGGGGACCGCTCTTCATCGGCGCCGCCAACTCGCCAAAGTTCGGCAGGACACTGGATATCTGGGCGGATATGAAGCAGCGTGTCACCGATGCTGGCTTCGTGGATGTCCATCAGGTGGACTACAAGGTGCCCATCGGCCCGTGGAGCAGCGACCCGAGGCTGAAGGAAATTGGGAAGTGGCATCTGTTGTACTGCTTCCAGGGCGTCGAGGGCTGGATTATGTACATTTGCACCCATGTGCTCGGGGTAAGTCTTCTCATCGTATTCGCGGTCTGTTAAGTTTGGTGGTGTTGACGCGGATGCAGTGGAAATATGAGGAAGTCCAGGTTCTGGTTGCCAGGTATAGAGCGGCAATCAGGAGCAGGAAAGTCCATCCTTATTACACATAGTGAGTTCTTCACCTATGATCCATGTTTATGTAAAAATGCTGATCTTGTTTTAGCTCTGTGGTGTATGGCCGCAAGCCGGAGACGGCGTGATAAGGACAAATTGAATGCCCACCCTTTCACAACTCAACGACCGAACTTCTTTGCAGTCTACGGTGCAGGAATTTTCGAACTAATTTGTGGAGACATGATGGTAACCGTATACGATCATTCGCATCCGTGTCTAGATCCCGAAACTCACTGCGCATTCCATTCTCATCAATAATACTATCGAGACATAGTCTTTATTCTATCGCTAATACTTGCCGAGCGTGTTATCTATTACCTCATTCCATTCCCGTCTTTTTCTTTCAGCTTCCATTCCGGCCCATGTCGGATGACGAATTGATGATACTGAGTTGCAGGACTCAGCAGTCGAAACAGGAATTGAGAGGACCATTCAAGTCGTTGATGCGGCTGCAAGAGATAGCATATGTGCGCATACGTTTGGGTGTACAGGGCCTACGTCTTTCTGGTGAATGATCACGGCCGGTGTCAATGGCGTAAGTGGCTCATCCCATGTTCATCTTAACCACTGGCACAGAACACGTTCCCAACAGTCCTGCGGTGCCACCCTGAAGTACTGTCTTTCAGCCCCATCTTTCCTAGGATAAAGCACATTGAATATGCCCTCATAGGCATTTGAGGATTAGTTCACACCTGGCCATGCTGAGTCGAAGCTTGCACTGCAAATCTACGCGAGGCTTGTTCACCATTTTCACATGGGTTCATTCGGTCTTACTTGCATAGAGATCTAGACCGTTGACATTTCAGCCTTGCCAAAGATCACTTTACGTCAATCTTCTCTCAAGGTTAACCAATACTACAGAGAGCTATAGTAGCCGATCCCTAGCGTGAAGATTACGAATCCCGACAACAAGGGTGTTGGGCGGTATCCTCACGGCGTGATAGGTCAGGGAAAAGAAGAAAAGACAGCCTCGCGCTAGCGGTCGGCTACTATACCCCTCCGTAGACATCACCACCAGTATCGAGCTACACGTTCATAGGGTCAGGCTATTACCCCGCTTCGGGGCGTTTTTACTCGCAAAGCTCAGAGCTGAGCGAGCGCAGGTAAGCAGCCTCGCGCAGCAGCAGGCCGCAAATGAATGCATCCGCTGGGCTGAAGCGAAGAAGAGAGGGCAGCTGAGTGGAAGAGATCACAGCTGAGTGGAAGAAACCACAGCTAAGTTGAATCAAGCACAGCCGAGTCGTTGATAGACGTGCAGTACACTGAGCCCTGGCCAAGCTAACTATGGTCTGTGGGCCACATACCCTTCATGCTATATAGTAAGGCTACCATGACAGCGAAAAGCACTTCAGCATTCCCACTGACGAGCTCTGGCTTGCTCTCAAGATGCCTGAGCCACCTCCACAGTCGACTACAGACTCCCCAGGCTCAGAGGGTGTTTCAGAAACCCACCCAGGACAGGAAGCAACCTCCATCCATGAATTGTCTGAGGAACATCCGGAAACACACAATGGCATAACCGAGAACCCTTCAGAGCATCCCAGCTCAGACTCCACGGAACCGATCAGTGGTTAGTTGCCAGTCATGACTTCGTCTTCATCAGCACTTTACTGATCCTCATTCAGCTCAGCCTACCAACCCGCCGCCGAAGTACCAGATTAGGAGAGAGGAATGCATCTCGATACCCGATGAGGCGGATGACACGGTGCGGGAGAGATCCACATACGTCTCTTTCGGTGATGATGGCACAACAGCCACACTGAACCACGATGGCCAGCTCATGCAAATCACCCAGTTCCTTGGAGTTGGTACTTCAGGCTTCTTCTGCGTCGATCGTTCGTGGATAGCGGAACCATCATTCGTGCAGTATCGAGCGCAGCAACTCGCAGATCCAGCCGTGAACGATGTTGGGATTGGCTGCAACTTCGATGTAGAAGAACTCCCAAAAGAACTGGACCCGTTCTACAACATGAAACCTGTTGTGGAATTTGTTCGTGATAGGTGGCCGAGGTACATTGCCGACACCGAGGACGCCACAAGTACAACTCAATTTTTCGTTCACGAAGGTACAGTCTTTGACGTATGGACTTGTACGTGGAAGAAGGGATTTGTTCCGGCCTTGCCTGATTTGGTCTTCCATTCGTCGTATCTGTTGATCAGGGAGTTGGATTTCACCAACATCAGTCACAAGTTCAATGTAGCCGAGGAAGACAGCGAAGAATACACGGTCTGCCTTGGTCCAGACGGGAAAAGCGTCGTTCTAGTTCATGCAGGCATTGGTTCTGAGAGAACGGAAGGTCTCCAGGAGGACATCGGCTTGTTCGTCAGTTGTTTTGTGAACGGGAATCTCCAAAGATTTGAGCAAGTCGAAGGGCCACCGGGAAGCAGAAGGCCTGGTTTCAAGATCAAACTTCAAGGGGACAACCCCGGCATGCGAGGCTCTCAGACCATTGAGTTCGCCACAGCGTACAGACTCCAGGTTTTACCGAAAGGCTATCACCAAATCCCAAAGTTGGTCTCTCTCCCCGGGTATCACACACTGGAGGAGCTCCTCGCGCCTAGTCCATACACCAAACTCAAGTTCTCCTCAGACTCGCACTTGGATTTCGTCATTCGAAGAAACCTTGAGCATATTCTCTCAGTTTGTAGTGTTCCGATACGCCCAGCGCGATTCTACGATGGAGTGGGGAAGGAAGGTGGGACCACGGAGCAAGAGATTGCTCTGACGTGTGGAGATCTCTCGGGGCATCGCTTGGTCAATTCAGCAAGTTTGTAAGTCACATTTGAGAAGCGTGCCCTTCTGAGTTTATGGGTTGCTGATCAGGCAAAGTTTCGCATTTCAATTCCTTCTATCAGTCTTTCGGTTCCTCACAGACCAGCTAAGCCGACCGTCAGAGGATGCATCTGATCCTCAAGTCAAAACATGCCGTTACTTACGGGAGCGCATTCGAAAGACATGCATGGGGCATTTGCGCTGGCTGTTCGCCGGAGCAGAAAAGCCTGAAGGGTGCTTTGCAGCGAACTACTGGGCCACGGGGAAGGCGATTTCGGATCCTGGCTGGTGCAAATCTCTGAGCCGCAAATCGTTGTCAGACACTCCATTCCAGGTCATCAAGCTCTTCGAGTTCACTAGACATACGGATGCCGATGATTCAGATTGGGCTAAGGGACTCTTGAAAGAAGAAATGATTCGTTCTTGGATCACAACACTAAAGGACGCAGACAAACGTGGAGTTTCCGCATTTCCTCGCCCTGAAACTCAACAGTACCGCCTTGAAGACCACGTATGGATCTGGAAAGCACTGGTAGCAATCGAAAAGCTTGGACTGGGAAAGTGTTTGAGTCGCAAAGGACATTATAGAGCACGTTCCGGGAAGGCTGTAGGACCAAAGACGGACGATCATGCTCAGAAACAACAGTCTGCCTCCGAAGCACCACCCGATGCAGACTTTTCATCAGACCACATTCGGAGCAACGTGCTCAAGCGTTTCACCACGGAAAACACCGTTTCGCGCCGGAGGATGATAGCTGTTGCCCGGACGAATCTGGACACTCGATTTTCGTTTCATTCAAGGGACACGGCTTTATTCTACGACAGCAACGTTCCATTCCTCAGCGAGGCAGTTCCCCTGTGGAAATCCACCATAGAAGCCCAAAAGTTCCATGAAGAGAACGACGATGATGGTTGGGGCAATCCTTTGCGATACGCACTGGCACTCATGATGGGAAGTGGAGGCCATCAGATCAACTCGAGGCTACCAAGGGAAATGCTCGCTGAGGTCAAAGCGATCTTACTCGGAACTGGTTCATCAAATGGCCTCATACCCGGACAGCTCGATGATGTTACTAAAGAGCCTGAATTGTTCGGCGAGCGTTGGAGGGACTTCTACTGGCACGTGAGCTTCGAGGTTCCCTACATTCTTTGGACACACAATAAAATCTTGGTGCTGCCAGCCATCCAGGACTCGCAACCACCTCGAAGAGCCAGTTTTCCAAGCACCCTCAGCGATGTTGTACTTCCCAGTATACTAAGAGCGGAGGAAAAGATTGCCGAACACAACACTCATACCAGTCTCAATGTTCAAGCTGAGGAGGCACAGCCAACAACCAAAGTCCGGATTGCCAGAAAGAACACTCTGACCCATACCAACCTGCCTGAGGAGTCACCAAAGGAAACCTTCGATATGAAGAAATCAATGCCTTTCAATGTTCACATTGATCAGAAGAGCATTGTCCAGTTGCCGGACGAGTGGCTTTACAGCTATCCAGACATTTTTGGTTTTGACCCAAAGTTCCCGAACGACGTTCTAAAGGAGATCAATGACAGCCACCCCGAGATTGAAACTGGATCCTCGGTAATCGAAGACACGGATTCAGGCAGAGAACGCCATACGCATCAACCGGAAAGCCCATCTGTACATTCCACTCGGTCGACCCAATCAGATGATCATCCGCAGCCCATGCTGCGCCGAAGTTCCACTAAGGCAGTATCAGAACAAGTCACGGCCGGTGTCAAATCACGAGACCTGCCCAACAGACAATTGAGAGGACTAGTGGTAGATGTCCCGAAGACTGCTCAGACCAAGGGACACAAGGCGGGACCGAAACCTCGATTCCCGGAAAAGGAAGCCAAGGCCGGCAGTACTGGAGAGATCTACAAGGCACTCAAGAGAACACGGAAAGCGGAGTATGCGAAGAAAAGGTTCATCTGGCTGCCAAACGTTGACCCACTCACGGAAAAAATTTATATCTCCGCATCTTCTGAATCCGAGAGCGATGACGTGAAGTCTTTCTTTGAACGACACGATAACAATGAAATATACTTCCTCGACGACGCTACCGCAGCTCTGAACATCTGGAGGACCGAGCTACACCTGTCTTTCTTCCAACTGTTCGACCAATCTGGAGACGAATTGATGCGGGTCCGCGAGGAGAGAGCTTGGACGCCTCGTGGGCGTGGAGGATCGGCGCGTAAAGGTCTCAGCTTCCTTGGGGGGAAGAGGAGAATCGAGCGTGCCACGATGGGGTTTCTCTTCATTGGCGACTTCCTCGATCGCCACTGGACTTGCCACTTCCTTGAGCGCGATCCTGTGGAGCATTCGAAAGAGTTGAACATATTCGAGGACAACAAAGGAAACGGTGAGAAACTATCGGCCAAGTTTCGGGAGCTCATCCGCCCAGAGAGACTACTCCCGACGACAGACCTGGAAAGGCGGCCGTGGCGCCAACGCAAAGCCTTGGAACTTCTTCTTCTTGATCGAATGCTTCAAGAGATCTCGGATCGGTATCACGAAATGCTGGGAGCCATAAGCAATCACCTAGCCGAGCAGCTTCCACGCCAAAAAAAAAAACACCCTAGGAGACATGCGCAATGATGTTCGAGCAATCTCCAACATGCTGTTCTCTTCGCAGATGAACAATCACACCTACCACAGATTCAGCGAAAACTGGTCACCGATTCAGTACACACTGCAAGTCATGGAAGACGACCTGAAGGACAACCTCGAGAATATCAAGCTGTGGAAGGCCCGTGAGGAAGAACGCAAAACAGAGAAACCTCGATGGACGAAGAACGACGAGAGCAAATACCGATCCGCAATTACCAAGCTGTTAATCTCGAACAGCCAGGGCATCCGAGAACTAGAACACCACGTGGCCGTGATCAGCTCTCTCAGAAAATCGCTCGCAGAAAGACTGGAGTCCACTCGCAATCAATTAAGTTTTGATAGCGCTGAGAACGTCAAGCTCTTCACTTACACGACAGTGGTATTCCTCCCTCTGGGATTCACAACAGGCTTATTCAGCATGGGCGGAGCTCCCAAGGACCCAGTACTGAAGAGCATGATTACCACATCTTGCATTGCCCTACTCCTTACCTTGCTTGTTCTTTTGAACGCCAAAGCCCTGGACGAGGTCTTCAAAGGAGTTGTTTGGATGAACAACCAAGTTCTGAAACACGTCTTCAAGCCAATTCTGGAACACATCTTCAAGCCAGTCCTGGACAACATCATCAAACCAGTCCTGGACAATGTCATCAAACCAGTCCTAACTGACGTCATCAAATCAGTCGCTTGGGAGAGTACCAAAGCTATGGATAAGCTCTCCAAGCCAGTTGTTGGATACTTCGGTGCTTTCAAGAAAAGGGTGCTCGGAAAGGCTACTGCTGCAGAGCCTGGCGCAAAACCCCACCAACCATCACGTTCAGCATCTGCAGAGACAGGACAGGCGGCTTCTGAGCTTCCAAGCCAGCATGATGGGTGGAGAGCTTGGTTTGGGGGTTACAGACATTTGCACAAACATAATGGATATCCACCTGACGCTTCGGCTCAACTTGAAGCAGGAACAGAAAACACTTCCACGTAACGACGTGCACGAATCTTCTTCCCACTATTTCCTATTATCATTTCACGGCTGTATTCATGAGTTTTCGGGTTACACTCTCATATGGTTCCATAGCATAATCTATACTTTGTTGGCTTCGTTTGAGCGCTCCACTTTCTACATCGAGTCATAAGGCTCAACGTAGGGTACCATGTCTGCGTCTTTGTCCCTAACTTTATGGACAGAGACATCATCCAGTTCACTTGATGAAAGCAACGAATAACCCTGAATGAACTGGGCTACTTGAAGTGTATGAAGTGTTCATTACTAGGGCTTCTCCATATACACAGAAGCATTTCCACACCTGTATAGATGATTTGAGACCTTATTCAGTGCCTTACTGATGATATTGCGCGGTTGGCTAGAGTATGCTGTATACGGCTAATTCTTTTGTGAATCATTATCAAGCTTCCGTTTCTTTCTCACGACCCTTTTTTGCTTTACTAATCCCTTCTTGTATCTGGACCGCATTCAACACTTCAAACTCGCTACTTTCCATAACACCAAGCGCCTCCGCCAGCCTCTCCAACTCACGGAGACTCATCCAATCCCAAACCACTCCTCCCTCCCGACCCCATCCTCCCCGACATCCCCTTCACATTCTCCCTCAGCCTCGACCTCACACCACTAAGCCACCTCCGCTTCGAAATCGTCGACGCTGCATCCATTCCATCCAACCCAGACGAAAGGTCCTGCCTCGAGCTCATCCCATCCCTACCCCCCAACCCAATCCCCTGCTCGCCCTGCTGCACCTCAGGCGCCCCAACCACCTTCCCCCCATCACCGACCGGCGTCCCTCCCTTCTCCATCCCCACCATCGTCTCACCCACACTCCCCACCACTCCCCTCCCCCCCCCCCCACCGACAACAACCCCACGACCCCCCATCGTGCCGTACCGCGAGAGCATCGTAGCGGCCGCCGAGATGAACGCGCCGCAGAACAAG
>JAJMVL010000271.1:0-12373 GCA_023082095.1 Dothiorella sarmentorum | reverse complement strand
TGTTAATCATGCATTGCTTTATAAGTGCATGTAAAATTCGACTAATTGCTGGAAAGTCCTTTATTTATCTTTTAAATACATAATAGATCTTCCCCCCCTCACCCCCCCCATATAGGGTCCGGGGGGGAGGATCCACGCCCCCCATCACTTTGTTGCTCCGCCTGGGGGGGCTAGATCTACCAGGATAATCAGCAGGGAAATAATTTTTTATAATTATAAAAAATTATGCCTTCAACGACTATACGTCGAAAGTACTATTTATTTAATATTTATTATATAGTTATTATTGTTATGTAACCTTATTATTTTTTTTATTCAAATAGTATTATGATATAGTCTAGTCAATTAGGTAACTAATTATTAAAGTGTATTATTTTTTTTGCTATTCTAATCATAATGGCCCGCAATAAAATATGTATGTGATATATTGTAAGAATAATCTTTTAATTTTTGATATTAAGGATTATGATGTATGATTATCTATCATTGCTTATATGGTTAATATCATTTTTATAATTTAAGGATGTAAACAATTATTATCTTATTATTATATCATATTTTATAGTTGTGGGCGTATACAATGTATTCAAATTAATACTTTTATTTATAAAGTATAAAGAATTATGCGTAGCTTTTTATATCATCTTGCCTTCTTTTGATCAGAACTTTAAAGTCAGGGATAATGTCTCTGACGGTGAACTCAGTGATGAGCCTAGTAAGAGGATATCTTCGATTTCTCTATGAACAGTAAGACGATTTTTATCAAGTAATACGAAAGATATAGGTAGATTATTTAAGAATAATCTAACTATAGATTCTTCATTTTCTTCTATATTATCTAATAAAACTATAGGTGGTAAAATGCTTACTGATTTAATACTTCACTTGCACAAAGAAAACGAATATAATATACCTCTTTTTTTATCACCTCTAGGTATTAAGGCCTCTCAGGACTTGATAAAAATGATTAATGTTTTAGCTAATAAACAGAAAAATTATGAATTTAAAGGTGATAATATGTTGTTAGATTTTATTAGTAGTAATTTAAAGCCTATTTTAAGATATAATATGAAGTTAACTAATAATACTTTTATTCCTAGTGAACTTTATAATATTCCTATTCTTCATCAGAAAGTAAAGGATGCCGATTGTTCAGGAGTGTATGTTTTTGTACATGCATCTGGTAAAATAGGGCTAGGTTCTGCTTTATCTTGCCGAGATCGTTTACAAGATCACCTTAATAGTTTCTATGGTCATCGTCCTAGTACTTTCTTACATAAATGGGTTTTAGATAATGGAGGAATTAAGTCTGTAAATTGGGCACCTCTTATAACATATGACAATATTGTACAAAAATGATATAGTCATAATTTTGATTCCCCTTTAAGTATAGGTGGTTCTAATATATTACAAGGTTTTGGTCTAGACTTTTAGAACAGTGTATATATGCTTATAATAAACCTTTCCTAAGTATGTATTCTGAAGATAGAAATATTATATTTTTTAATTTTTCCTTTAAACCTGAAGATATGTCTCTAGGTTTAAATCATATTCATATCTACCAAGCTTGAAATGATAAGAAAATGACTAAGCTATTGGCTGAGTCAAATTCTTTAAACTCTCTAGCGGATATATTAGGTTTAACTGTAGGTACTATTAGAAATAATATGAACTGAGCTAAAGGTATAGAGATTGCCGATAAAGATACAGGTAAAAAAACTACTGTATATTTATTGGAAAAAGGTGCATCTATTAGAACTGAAGCTCTTTCTTCTCAACTAGGGCCTAAGGCTTTATATCCTAAAGTTAAACTCGTCGGCAGATCCCTATACGATTTAATACCCGGCCGTATACATGCTATAGATACTAAGACCTTAAAAGATTTTGGTAACTATGCTAATCAGCGTGAACTTTGAATAAATCTAAATCCAAATTCATTGGATGTGTTCAATAGTTTAAAAACTTTAGCTAAACAACGTATGTTTCTTGATAATAGAATTTAAAGATACATTAATGTAGCTAAACCGGGAGGAGTATCTACAGAGTTAGGGGATTTTTATTTATGTAGACATCCTGATTTTTTACCAGGTATGTCTAAATCTGCTTCAGGTTTATTTGCAGTCAACATGAAGACTGGTGTTGCAGAATATTTTGAAAATAATTCTCAACCCCTTGATAACCGTCTTACTGTTAGAAACCATAGAAATAATAATACTGTTTCTAAAAGAGGTTTTAGATATATTAACAAAGATGTATTTATTAAACATTTCCCTAATGCTATACCTGAATTAGGTTCTACATATAACTTAACTCAGGAACAATTAGATAATTTACCTCTAAATGATGGTACCTTACTTTAGTGTTTTTTTTATTCCCTCTTTATTTGTTTTGTCCTGCTTCCTAACTTATTTCGTTTATAAAGCACTATTATTCTTAGGAGCAGGTTCAGTTATACATTCTGTAGCTGATAACCAAGATTTCAGAAAATATGGAGGGTTAATTTCTTTCTTACCTTTAACATATTCAGTTATGTTAATAGCTTCTCTTAGCTTAGTTGCTTTCCCTTTTATGACCGGTTTTTATTCTAAAGATTTTATTTTAGAATCTGCTTATGGGCAATTTTATTTCTCTGGTACTGTGGTATATTTCATAGCTACAATAGGTGCTATGTTTACTACATTATATTCAGTTAAAGTTCTATACTTAACTTTCTTAACTAACCCTAATGGGCCATTAGTTAGTTATAAAGGAGCTCATGAAGGAGATATATTTATGAGTTTACCTCTTATTATTTTAGCTGTATTCTCTATATTCTTTGGATATGTTACTAAAGATATTTTCATAGGGTTAGGTTCTGGATTCTTTTCAGACAATGGTATATTTATTCATCCTAGTCATGAAATATTACTTGACACTGAGTTTGCAGTACCTACTTTCTTTAAATTGTTACCTTTTGTTTTTACTATAACACTTAGTAGTCTAGCTATTGTTTTATCTGAGTTTTTACCCAAAGTACTTATTAATTTAAAGTCTTCAAGATTAGGTTATAATATATTTGGTTTCTTTAACCAACGTTTCTTAATTGAAATGTTTTATAATAAATATATTACTAATACTGTATTAAAAATTGGAGGTCAAACTACTAAATTTATTGACAAAGGTTCAGTGGAATTAATAGGTCCGTATGGATTAGAAAAAGGTTTATTAAATTTGAGTAGTAATATTGCTAGTTTAGATACTGGTGTTATTACATCTTATGCTCTATATATCCTTGTGGGATTAATTTTCTATATTACTATACCATATATATCATTATTTGATAACAGTTTAATATTGATAATCATTTACGGATTATTAAGCATTAAACATATAAAAAAAACTGGTCGATAAAAATTATTATGAGTTAAAAAGTTGTTCTTATAATCCTCCTAAAGGTTTATCTCATAAAAATAGATTTATAAATAGTATTAATAAGGTAACAATTAGAGCCTATAGTACTTCAATTGGTAAATCTTTTTCCTCTAAACTTTTCACTTTAATTCCTATTCCTCTGCGTGTAATCCTCTCAGGATTTATTAAGAGTAATCCCTCAAGGATTAATAATTTTAAAGTTTTTTTTATAGATTGAACTATTTATATTAAATATCTTTTTTATGTTAAACCAGAGCTTGTATTTTTTTGTATATATTTAATATGAAATATATTTATATTTTTTTTCTTATATCCTATTTATATAGAATTTATCTATAATATATATACAATTAATTTATCTATTTGGGGGGAAGGGTTAGATTTCTCAATACTTAATATGGATCCTAGCAATTCAGGAGGTAGTAATCCTAGTGGTGGAGGTTATCCTAATCCTGACTCTTCAAATCCTGGTAATCCAGGTGGAGGTGGACCTAATACAGGACAAGGTTCAGCTGCTTTAGGTTATAATAACCAGGAGGGTCCTGGAGAATCTTTATATGCTAGAGATTATCGTGAATTTTTTGCATTAAATAATGCATATGAAAATTTTATGAATAGATATCCGGATTTTGGAGTTCCTAATGCTAATACTGTTTTAGCTTTTGTTACAGCGGAAGATAAAGAGATGGCATTTAGCTACATTCAAAGAAAATCCCCTCTTATTTATACTCACCGTTATTTTATATATACTTCTGCTTTCCAGTTCACGGATAGAGATCCGGGTCGTCTAAATCTTAATGAAGTAAATATACTTCATCTTAGAGAATTTATTGGCAAAGATAGTTAGTATTATTTTTGCAATTATACTTACCTTACCCCCCCCCCCCCCGCAAGCTTGCGGGGGGCCCCCCCCCTAACTATTTAACTATGTATTGTATTATTTTTATACAAATTTAGAGTTATTTTACATATAATATTCCTTCCATTAACTTTTTCATTTAAATATTATTGTATTTAACATATAAAAAAAACATAAAGGATAAATTTTTATCCATTATGTTTTTTCATTTTTTTTTACTGCAACTGCAATGAAAAACTTAAAAATTTAATAGTGTATTTTAAATAATATTTCTTTTTTTTTCTATATGCACACTACTTTATTAGAAAATTACAGTCCGTTAGACCAATTTGAAGTAAGAGACTTATTAAGTCTGGACGCACCTCTTTTAGGTAACACACATTTTTCAATAACAAATATAGGATTATATCTTACAATTGGAGCAAGTATTGCTTTCCTTTTTAAAGCATTAGCTACTAATTACAATAGAGTTGTATCTAATAACTGATCTGTTAGTCAAGAAACAATCTATGCAACTGTGCATAGTATAGTAGTTGGTCAAATAAATGCTAGAGAAGGACAAGGATACTTCCCATTTATATACGCATTATTTGTTTTCATTTTAGTAAATAACTTAATTGGTATGGTACCATACAGTTTTGCTTCAACAAGCCATTTCATATTAACATTCTCACTTAGTTTCACTATTGTTTTAGGTGCAACTATTTTAGGTTTCAATAAACACGGTTTAAAATTCTTCTCTCTTTTCGTACCAGCAGGATGTCCTTTAGCTTTATTACCATTACTAGTATTGATAGAATTCATATCATATCTTGCTAGAAATGTTTCTCTTGGATTAAGACTTGCTGCTAACATACTTTCAGGTCATATGCTATTAAATATTTTAAGTGGTTTCACTTATAATATTATGACTTCTGGTATTATATTCTTCTTCTTAGCTCTATTACCATTAGCATTCATTATTGCATTCTCAGGATTAGAATTAGCTATAGCATTTATACAAGCTCAAGTATTCGTAGTTTTAACATGTTCTTACATTAAAGACGCTTTAGAATTACATTAGTTTATTACTAAGTATAAACATATAAAAAAAATTAATACATATAAAAAACTTTATCGCCCCCCGCATTACTGCGGGGGGGCGAAGAAAAAAATAATATATAAAATATTTAGATTTTAATGTAAAAGATTCTTTAAGTTTTGATACAATAAAAGAATCTTTCTTTTCAGGTTTTAATAAAGGAATCTTTACCTACAATAAAAGATTCTTTATCTTATAAATTCTTTGACTTAAATGATTATTTACCTTTAGATATAGTTAACTATAAAAGTTCTCTAGATGAAAGTTTTAATTTTTTTTAATAGTCATATAGATATCTTACATTTATTAGGTTTAACTAATTTAGGTGTTACTTAGGGTGGAGGGTTGGTTGTATATACATTAGATCGCTTAGAGTCAAAGAATGGTAATATTCTTACTAATAATCGAAGAACATTTAAGGATATTCTTACTAATAATCGAAGAACATTTAAGGATAATCTTAATAATTACTTTGATAGAGCTACCTCCCCCCTTATTTAAAAAAAAATATATTTTTTTTAAAATTAATTAAAAAAAAAATACATTTTTTTTTTAATCACGCTTTGTAATTTTTTTTTGTACATTTACATGTAAATGTACAAAAAAAAATAAGGGGTTAAAAAAAAAGAAGATGTGGTGTTGTGTAATGTAGAAAAATACATATTTCCACATCTTCTTTTTTTTTTTAGGTGGCTCCACTAAAAAATTTTTTTTTTGTTATTTTATATAAAATAACAAAAAAAAAAAATAAACCGGAGGGGCTAGAGCTATGGGTGATTATGAATACAATTTTAGATCTGCACGTAGGGTTTTTCGTATTTGAGAGGAACAACAAACCAGTCTTAGTCGATTAGAGATAAATATACAATTAATAAGACCTATTTTTTAATAATTACATATTATTCTTATTCATAATAATATGGTAATAAAAGTTTCTGATGTATATTTTAGAGTTGATCAACCTATTATAGATATCCTAAGCTCTAATCCTAATGTTAGTGAATAAATTATAATTAGAGTAAGAAATTTACATCATACTTTTCGTTGACTTATTAGAGATATTTATTTCGATTTAGAATTATTAATGGGTGATACTCATTATTTAACTCATTTGCCTGTCGGTAGATTTAATGAATATAATGATCTTTCTGATCCATTATATATTTCGGAGTCTCTTATTTTATTTTTATCAGCGTAGCAGATAAAAATACAAAAAAAAAATTAGAAGAAATCAATTAAATAGTTTTATTCGTATAAGAGAAGAATATATAAAGTTAGTTCTATATGAAATTATACCTCTATTGTCTCGTAGTTATGGTAATTTTAACCTTTTCTTGCGTTAGTATATCGTTCCGATTTGTACACTATCTAGTATATTCTTCTTAGGTACCACGCCCCTATGGGGCTAGTACTTTGCATTCTTTATAGTTTTGAAATTATTCCTGCCTATATTTCTTTATTGGCAGCTCCTTTCATGGTAAATGTCTTAATTATCTTATAGAGATGTAAATGTAGATTTAAAAAGAAGATAACAATATATATTTGTATGTCTTAATGAAAATTATAAATATAAAAAAATTTATAATGTACCACGCGGATATGCGTGGTGTTACTAGAGACTGCTTTAAATTTTAAATATAGTCCACTTAATGTTTAAATTAGTATACGTGCGCCTAATATTACACATAGTAAATTTTCTAACCCCCTGCATTACTTATTTTTTTTAATCTTCGATTAAAAAAAAGGGGGTAAGTAAAAATATCTTGCTATTCATCTTATACTTATTATCAGTAGCAGTGTACCTCTTATTATGTCATAGCAGGTTAATAATTTTTCTTATTCTTTTTTTTTTTTTAATAAAAAAATATATATTTTTTTAATAAAAAAAAGACAGAAGAAAAAAATCTTTTTTTAACAGTTTTGTGTTCATTATATTTAAACCTTTTTTGTTAATATTTAAATTTTATTAAGGCATTCCATTAACGATAACCGTTCATGGTTAACTTTAATAAAGTTTAAAGTAATATGAGTAGTCTAGTGGGCATTAACTCTTTTTATTTAATAATTAATTATATGTTACTATTATCTTTATTAATAATACCTTTTATAGGTTTATCTGTAATATATACAGGAATGTATGATGAACCTTCTAGTTCAAACATAAAACATATTAAAATTATTGGTTTAATAACATCAATTGTTAATTTATTTATTTCTTTACTTATGTTTATCTTTTTTGATTTCAGTAGTAACAATTTTCAATTTGTTCAAGAATATCATAGCATAAGTAGTTTTGATTTCTATTTAGGTGTTGATGGATTATCTATATATTTTGTTTTATTAACAACTATAATAATGCCAGTCGCACTGTTATCTAATTGAACTTCTATATCAGAAAATGTAAGATCCTATGTAATAATAATATTATTATTAGAATCATTATTATTGGCTAATTTCTTAGTGTTAGATATTTTATTATTCTATATTTTCTTCGAAAGCATACTTCCCCCTTTATTCATTCTGATTGGTCTTTTTGGTTCTGTTAATAGAACTAGAGCTAGTTTCTATTTATTCCTATATACGCTTTTTGGATCATTGTTTTTATTATTATCTATTTTAACAATGTATTCTATAATGGGAACTACAGACTTTGATGCGTTATTTAAAACTAACTTTTATTATTATACACAAATATTCTTATTTATTGGAATATTTATCTCAATAGCTGTAAAAACACCTTTATACTTCTTTAATATTTGATTATTAAAAGCTCACGTTGAGTCTCCTTTATCAGGTTCCATAATTCTTGCTGCTGTTGTTTTAAAATTAGCTTTATATGCTATATTTAGATTAGTTTTACCTTTACTTCCGCAAGTTTCTTTAGATTTTACTTTTATTGTTTATACTTTAAGTGTAATTACTGTTATTTTTGCTAGCTTTAGTACTATTAGAACTACAGATATTAAAGAATTGATTGCTTATTCTTCTGTAGCTCACGCCGCTGTATACTTAATGGGTGCATTTAGTAATACTATTCAAGGTATTGAAGGGTCAATAGTATTAGGTTTAGCTCACGGATTTGTGAGTAGCGGATTATTTATTTGTGTTGGTGGTGTGCTATATGATAGAACTCATACTAGACTGATTACTTATTATAGAGGTATAGCTCAAGTTATGCCTGTTTTCTCTGTGATATTCTTTATTCTTTGTTTAGGTAATGCTGGTACTCCATTAACTCTTAATTTTGTTGGGGAATTTATGTCTCTTTACGGTGCATTTGAGAGACTTCCTCTTCTAGGGGCAATTGCCAGTTCTTCTATTGTATTATCTGCCGCGTACACAATGTTCATGTTTAATCGTATTGTGTTCGGTGGATCATTATCTAAACATTTTGTAAGTAGCATTCCTGATTTAAATAGAAGAGAGTTTTTCATTCTGTTACCTTTAGTTCTTCTGACAGTATTCTTCGGTATTTACCCTAGTGTTATATTAGATGGTTTACATTATAGTGTTTCAACTCTAATTTATGGTTACGACGATTATGCTACTTTATCTTTATTCCCTTTATTATAAAAACAAACATATAAAAAAAGTTTTATAGTACAAATCATAAACCTTTGTCAGGTAATAACTTTTTTTATGAAAAATGTATTTTGCATAAAAAAATTTAGGGCTCCCCTTAAAAAAAAAAAGAAAAATGTATTTTTCTTTTTTTTTTTACCCCCGCTGGTCCCTTTATTTAATTCTTTAAGGTTTTATACTAAAAAGGCTCTTGATTATAAAGATTGAGCTACCCTTGTCCAAATTTGTTTCTCGGGTAAACATTTAACTAAAGAAGGTTTATCCTTAGTATCTGATATTTATAGTCGTATGAATAATAGTAGACTTACCTCACATAAGAACCTCAAAAAATATAAATATATTTTTTTGAGGTTCCTTAAAAAAATATATATTTTTTTTTAAGAACTATAAACTAGTAGAAATTCACTCAGATAGAATAAAACATGTTCTTTCTAGTCCATCTGTTTATGAATATAAAGATGGGGCTCGTTATGAATCCAGTGGAAGAAGGGTTCCTTCTAGAGGTAAGGTTACTTTAATCGATATACAAGGTAATGAACAAGTGTTCGATTCTTTAGTTGAGTGTGGTCGTTTTTTAAATGAAGATAGAAAGAGAATAGCTAGATATGTTAATAAAGATAAATTATTAATTTGCAATAATAATCAGTATTCTGTAAAAAAAAATAATTGAGTCTTGTCCTATTCTGTTCTGTTCCATCCTATTCTATCTTGTCCTATCATGTCCTATCATGTCCTGTTCTATATATATATAAACAGTTCTATATATAAAAGAGTTCCGGGTTATTCATTTGTGTTGGTGGTGTTCTATACGATAGAACTCATACCAGACTTATTACTTATTAGAGAGGTATAGCTCAAATAATGCCTGTATTCTCTGTAATATTCTTTATCCTTTGTATAGGTAACGCAGGTACTCCATTGACTCTTAACTTTGTTGGTGAATTTCTGAGTTTATATGGAGCTTTTGAAAGATTACCTTTTATGGGTGCTTTAGCTAGTTCCTCTATTGTTTTCTCTGCTGCATATACAATGTTTATGTTTAATAGAATAGTATTTGGTGGTTCATTATCTAGACATTTTAGTTCTAATATTCCAGATCTTAGTAGAAGAGAATTATTTGTATTACTGCCTTTAGTTGTTTTCACTATTGTTTTAGGTGTTTATCCTAATATTATTCTAGATGGTTTACATTATTCAGTTTCAACTCTTATTTATAATTCTGATTTAGGTATAGTAAGTTTTGCAGTTTAATGAGACCTATACATATAAAAATTTATAAACGCATTTGTAAAAAACATATACGAAATCTATCTGTTTCAGTAAACTCTTCTACAAATACTGTAAGTATACAAGCTCTCCATCCTGAATATATTGTAGGGCTAACAGATGCAGAAGGGGGGGGTAGTTTTATGATAATTATTCGTAAAAATACTCAAAGAAGTTGGGGGATAGATAGCACACTCACCGGCTAGCCTTTAAGCCAAATACTACCTAATTCAGCATTAATTTTATCATTTTTTGTGTATAATAATCTTTCATTTTCTATTCAGTTTTTATATTCCTCTCATTATTATGATATTAATCTTTTTTTTTATTTTTTTAGCACACTCCCTTGTGAGGTAGGCTTCACCAAATCCTATCTCTTGTATTATGTATTAGTCCTCATTTTAATCATATTTATTTCTTTCTTTCTTTATTTATTTTTAAAGTTAGTTATTTGGTTATTTACTGATTTAATTTTTTATTAGTAGGGATTACTGTCCTTATTTGTAAAATTTATTTGTACATTTGTATCTGTTAATTTTATTTGTACAATTTTTTTTGTAAATAATAATTTTTAGGTAATAATATTCATTCTCATATACGGATATAAAATATTTATTACGCATTTATACTTAAATAATACATAAAAAAAGATCTTTTTTTTTATATTGTAGGTTTGATTATTACTATCTTCAATGCTGGTTTATACGGCGTTAAATATTTAATATAAAATTTAAATTTTATATTATTTAGTATACGTGTTTTTTAGAATGCAATATTCTAATCGGCAAATCTATTATTTTAGGGTCGATTAATAAAATCCTATCATCTGTCGTATTCTTAGTTGTGATTCTCGTAAAAAAAAAATCATATATAGTTAAAAGGTGATTTTTCCTGTTATTTATAGGTTGGTAATTATATTGTTACGTAGTCTTAACCCCCCTAAACCAGTGATAAATTATTTTGAGTAATTTATTTAAAACTAAGATAAAAGTATAATTACAGAAAAGTTAAAATATTCTGGTTTCAATAAAATGTTATCAAAAAACTTTATATATCTGAAGTTAACAGCGATAAACAAGAAAAAAGTAAAAGTATCTCCAAAAGTCTTTACAATATAAAGGAAGAAGGAATAGATATAGATTATGCTAGTATTGGTCGTAATAACAAAAATTTAATTTTGAACAAACATACGGTTCTTATAATAAACGTCCAGGAAATATAGTCAGATATTATCCTTCACATTCAGGCAGGCTAGAAAATACTCTAATGTAGATTTAACGCTAATTTTGTCTTAAATAAATTTAATGTCACTACTAATGTAAGAAGTGTTCATACTTCTACTAAAGTCAGAATAACTTATTATCCTGCGCCAAGTTATAAAACAATATCTTACTATATTAGCGGGTACTTCAGCCGAAGCTAGAATTGCTCTTCAACTTCTTTCTGTTAAAAACAAAATTAACAAACTTAATTCCTCTACTTCTTTAGGTGATTCTTCTATATTTAACTTCTCTCCTTATTCAGATAATAAAGCTATTATGGTTGATAATAAAAGAATGCTTAAATTCCCAATATCTGAGAAACCAGAAACAGGTCATATAGATTTAGCAGCACAATTGCGGGTTTCTCAATACTTCATTAACTAATTATGTGATAGTAGATTTACTCAATTTGCTACACAATAAATTGTAAAAAAAACAAATGTTTTCCCGGCGGGGGAAGCCAGCGAAGCTGGCGACGGGTCCCCGCAGGTTTGGGGACCGCCCGCCTTGCGGGCGGGGGCCCCCAAACTAATTTTTTTTTTGAATCTTCGATTCAAAAAAAAATAACTAACAGGCTGGTTTTATTACTACTATTTGAATACAACAAATATAACAACGTTGAGTATCTATGGGTAAACGTATACAATATAGTAATTTAAATTATTAACTTTTAAGTAAAATATCTTTTTTTTTTTCAGTAAGGGGAAGAAAAACTTCTTTTGGTTTGCATATTAAAGTATATGGCATATCACATATTATAAATTAGGATTAACTGTTAGTCCTCCAATATTTAAACTATTGGGTATAAACTGGGTAAATTTCAAGAAATATTCCTTTTTTAATATACTTGAAGCGAAACTTACTATAGCATTAATAAAGGTAGTAAGAACGTTCAACGACTAATGGTGAGTT
>JAJMVL010000270.1:0-12381 GCA_023082095.1 Dothiorella sarmentorum | reverse complement strand
TCACTGGACGAGCCAAGTGAGTTCTGAAAAAATCGCCCCCCCCCCCCGCCATCTGCTACTTTTTTTCTTTCTTTCCATCACCGACGAGGAGAGAGAAGAACTTCCATTCAAGCAGGAATACCCCCACCCCATTGCAAGACAAAATGTGTGGGTGTATGTTTGTGTGTGTGTATAAGCCAAAAAACACCCCGTCTCCCAGCCAGCCAGCCAGCCAGCCAGCCGTAGAAATGCCGACGCCGAGCATCTTTGCTCTGTACTCCCAAGTTACTGTCGTTCTCCTTTAAACGCCGCAAAAGGGCAGAAATCAAAAGCCGGGTATAATCATCACCGTTTCCCCAGTTCCCCTTTTCCGTTATCCCCCCCACCCCCTCCCACCCTTAATGCCTTAACCCAGTGAAGAAGAATGAGAAAAAAAAGACACAGAACACCATCTATCCATGCATGAATGATGCCACCCCAACTTACCAACAACCTCTCCGCCCCCGCTCATCAGTCTTTAGCTCACTCAATCACTCTCAAACGGATCATTCTCCACCTCCCACCTCTTCTTCGCCTTCCCAAACACGCGCTGCCTCCTCGCCGTCGCCGCCTTCTCATCTCCCGCCGTCGCCAGCGGCGGCGGTGGTGGCATGGCATTAACCGCCCGACTAGGCGTCCTCAACGGCCTAAGCTGCAACGGCTGCTGCACCCCAGGCGGCCTCGGCGTCAGCACCGCCGCCGCCGTCCCCATCTCGCCACCACCCCCTCGACCCATCATCGTCGACTTGCTCGGACTCCTCTGCTGCGTCTCCCTCCTCAGCCGCTCCACCTCCCTCCTCAACCCCTCGTTCTCCCTCTCCAACTCTTCGACCCTGTTGTCGTCGTCGCGATCCTCGCACACCTCCACCGCCGCCCCCTGCTGCGTCATGAGAATCTCCACCTTGCGGTCCCACGCCTCGCCCACGCGCTCCGCCTCCTCGGTCCAGCTGGCGCGGTACCGGTTCTGCAGCGCCTCGAGGCGCGTCTCGTACTCGGCGTAGAGCTCCTCGCGGAGGGCGGTTTCGGTTTCGGCGAGGGCGGCCGAGGCGGTGCGCCAGGCGGACTCGGCGTCGAGGCGGCGGTGGCGCTCGGTGGTGAGGTGGTGGTTGGTGATTTCGAGCTGGGAGCTGAGGGTGGCGATTTGGTCTTCGAGGGCGGAGATTTGCTCGAGGGCGGCGGGGGAGGGGGTTTGGCGGCCGCCATTGGTCGTGGTGTGGTTGCTTTGGGCGGTGGTGGGGCGCGACGAGGGCGTGGGGCCGAGCTGGATGGTGTGGCTGATGGAGGGGGCGCGGGGGACCGTGACTTCGCGGGCGAGGGCCGAGTAGCGCAGGATTTGGGAGGTGGCGTTGTAGTCACCGAGGGGGTCGGCGGTGACGAGCATGATGGCCTTTTGGGGGCTGCGGGCCGGGGTGTTGGGGCGGTGGTGCGTGGCGTTTTGGGAGGGGAAGGAGTTGGAGAAGAGGAGCTCGGTGAGCTTGCATTGGCGAAAGGGGACCATGTTGCGTTTGTTGGTGCTGTCGGCGCCGTTGTCGCTTTGCATTTGCATGCATTGGCCGAGGTACATGAGGGACTCGTTGATCTTGCCGGCTTCGGCGAGCGTCTCACCGGCGGTTTTAGCGTTGCGGGCGCGCTCGGAGCCTAGGAATTGTTGTTAGTGGTGAGAAGTACGGGGATAGTGTGAAGGAGTGGACGTTACCAGCAAGATCGCAGATGGTCAAGGTGCTGCTGCTCCATGGGCCCTTCGTGGCTCTGTGTCGCTTCTTGACCTCAACGCAGAAGAAGCCATGGCTCCGCGAGCTGGCGGAATTGCTGCCCGTGCCCGTGACCTTCCGCTCCAGAAGACCCGTCTCCAGCACCATCAGAGCCTCGTCCAAGCTTCCGCAGATGATCTTCTTGAGCCCCGCTACCTGCTTCCTGTCGGGCGACTGCTCCGTCGGCTTGAACAGCAGCGCGCGGCGACGTCCTCCGTTCATGAGCTTCGAGCTCTGTGAGGCGCCGGTGAGGAGGTCGAAGATGCGGTCGTTGTAGACTTCGAACATGGAGACGACGATGGCGTATTCGGCGGTTTGGTCGACGTCAAAGGTCAGGCCGTCAACGGTGGGGTGGTCGGGCATGTTTGAGAGGCGCGGCATGTGGTGGCGCTGTTTCGTCGTCGTGCCGAGGAAGGAACTGTTGCCGTCCTTTATTTTTGCAGGTCTAATCTTAGCCGCTGTGCTACGCGTGACACGAGTGATGTTCGTTTTGGTTGACAGAGAAGATTTGGGTGGAGATTTGATAGGAGATGAGAGCCCCTCAGGGAGGAGCCGGCTGAACTTCTGTACAAGACTGGGATACAAGCCGAATGATGTGGGATGGGTGGGGGTTGCTGATGGTGAGCCTACCAGTCCGGGTGTATGCGCCCGCGACGGCGTCTGCGCGCGAGATGCCATCGACATGTTGTCTGCGTAGAGCGTGTCCAGGTAGAGCGAGGCAGGGAACATCTGCGCTTCGGATACGTCGGCGGCGGCGATGGAGGGAAAGGTAGACGACGAGGTGGCTGGGTCGACGAGGAGCTCGCCAATGTTGGAGAAGAGCACGTCGAGGGCCATCTGTGTCAGACCGCGCTCATACTTGGAGCCCAGAACGGTGTGGCTCTGGATAGATCAGCTACTGTTCCGTCGAGTTAGTGTGGGGTGCACACCTTTCCTGAACCAGTGACGCCCAAGGTCGCGAGAAGACCATCACGACCTTCCCGACCTTCGGCGCCCAGCACACCATCGATGAGAGGCAGCATTCCAGTACCCTCAAAGACGTCGAGCTGTCCGGCATCCTCTTCAAAAACCCTGGTAAAGGCAAACCTTTCGACAGCTCTCTTGCGACGGTCGTTCTCCGGAGGTTTGATGGTAATGTGGTCCGAGAACTGCTGCTGTGCCTCTTCGACGTCCAGGAAGCGTTCGCCGGCCGTCGCGGGGCGGAGACGGAGGTAGACCTCAAACAGAGATGAGTTTGCCATGGTGGCTGGCTGTTGGTGCGACGAGGTGCAGGTGGTGGTGTTCCTGAGTGACGGACCTGGTCTGGCTGTGGCCCGAGGGTTTTGTCCCGTAAATAGGCGTTGCCCCGCCAACACCCGTTGCGACGCGAACGCGGCCCGGCGCGTCATCCATCATCCATTCACGTGCACAGACAGTTGATCTTCCTGTCCACGACACGAGGTAAGAAGGAGTGAATGAGAAATTGAAGCTGCCATGGCCTAGCACGCAAGGAATTTGGTTTTAGGGCGAAGAGATGTAAGACCTATCTCGGTTCTGGGCCGTTGAGTGGATGTGTGAGAGATAGGAATTTGGACAGCCGACGGCAACGATTTTATTGTTAATGGGCGGCGTGGAAAATTCATTGCCGCTAGGTGTTCAAAAATAAATTTATTGTCCGTAAGCCCTGCAGTGTTTAAGTGGCGGGAGAACTTCGCGACTACAAAAGACCCTTGCCTGCACCTTCTCCCCGCGTCACTCTCACTTTATCGCTCCTTCATCCACTCATCCACATGGCGCACCATCGGGAGCCCGTATTTCCACCAGAACTATGGGCCAACATCATGCAATACTCGTCGACGGGAACCTTGAAGGTCCTTTCTCTCGTCTCCCGCAGCTGCTTCGAAGAGGCACGCAAATGCCTTTACCAATCCGTCTATCTCGCTCAAGGCAGCAGACATCAACACAAACGGTATACTGGAACTCGAATTGCCGACATGTCCCTATTTCACCACTCCCTGTCGGCGTGGTCCGGTTGGCGGTCGTCGGTTCAGCACGTGCGCATGTGCTGGACGAACAACGGCACTCCGTACAGTTGGAAGGAACCCGAACGCTCCGAAACTGAGAGCGAAATCCTGCTGAATGAGCTCATCCAAGACACTGCAAACCTGCTATCGGAGTCGCTGGTTCTAAAATCCCTTCATCTATCAATACCGCGTCTGGATTCGCTCATTCCTTTCGGCCTGAAGCGCCTTGACTCGCTAACCATACCAATCACTGATTGCCTCCACAGCGACCCTCTCTTTGGGCGTCTGTTGAAGCTTTTCCAGATTCCCGCGTTGAAGTATGTAGAGCTCGACTCGATGCTACGCTTGAACTGCATCATCCCGGACGACTGTCGCCATCCAGGAACGTCCAGCGTGACCCATCTAAGTTTCACCCATTGCGGTCCGATCAACAAGGAGATTGCACACGTCTTGAGTTGGCCAAAAAACCTGCAGAACCTTGACTTCTCAATCGATGTGGGTGACGGCCTGAACAATTATGCCTACGATGCCGGCGAAATAGACCACTGCTCCGTACCGGACGCTTTGTGGCCGGTGGAAACGAGTCTTCAAAGCTTGAGCATTGACATAAAAGACTATGCGGGCCTATGGGTTGGTCAGTCACTCCAAGAGAAGGCATTCCAATCATTCACCCAGCTACGTCGACTGAGTATACCATTGGGAATGCTCATGGAAACTTCGGATGACTATGACTATATCTCCCATCAAACTTATGAAGCGGCCCCACCTCTTCATACCCGCTTACCTAGCAGCCTTCAAGAGCTCGTTCTCCAGCTTAATCTAGGTTTCTGGTGGGGTGACTGGAAAACGAAGGAACCGAGCATAGGGACGAAGGAGATCCTTGCCTACGTTTCTGGACTTGCCGAGCACAAGCATCTCTATGTCCCGAACCTGAACGAGGTGCGCATTTCGGACGGTTTCCACCACCGGGGAATCATGCCAAGAGAAGTCCTGCCGGATTTTGAAGAGGTTTGGCAGCTCGTCACTTCGTTTCAGTCAAGTGGTATCTCGCTGTCTTTCTGGAGGGAGTAAGGATTGCACGTACGTTTTCCTGGGCACGTTTAGCAGCCATCAGGTATGGGCAAGACAACCACCTGCTTGTTGTGGTCAAACAAGCGAGCTTCAGGGATCTCCGCCGCGAACATTCTCCATACCTCCTTCAACACTAGGAATTATATCCATACAGCTTCTTCCTTCTAGATAATCGCTCACGGTTCCAGCGCCTACGATGAACTTCTCCGTGAACTCTCATCATCTTTTCTCCGCTGCCGGCAGTACTGCTACGCTCATCCAGATAAGCTATGAAGCTGCTCATTTGTGATAAGATATCGGGCGCATGAGCCCATACCCGACCCCACATGCAGGCAAAAGTGGGGAAGAAAGTACTGGGGATAGCGTTTTTGTGAGGTCGATGATGTCGTTGTATCTTTATCCAGCATCTGGCTGCTGCATGTCTTTTGTTTCCCTCCCTCCTTTCTTCAAGTCTACATCCTACAGTCCGCAGAAAAAGGAAAAAGTGTTCCCCAGCTGTAGGATTGCCGCTTGTTAATGTTGATTTTCACCCCACCGCAGCCATGACTTCAGAGTCCAAACAACAAGACGTCGAGGCACACTCAGTCCAAGTGGATAAGACCAAAGCCAAGGCCGTCCTCGGCGACGGCGATGAAGCCCTCAAGTTCCTCGCCACCGAGGCCACCGCCGCCGGAAAGCTCTCCACCATAGATGAGAAGGCCTTGGTGCGGAAAATCGACTGGATGGTCCTGCCACTGATGTGGTGCTGCTACTGCCTCCAATACCTGGACAAGACGCTCAGTAAGCCAGCCAGCCACGAACAAACAAACACCAACAAGGCCCAACACGCTAAACAAACCACCAAATCCCCCCAGTCAACTACGCCGCCGTCATGGGCCTCTACGCCGACGCCTCCATCAACACGGACCAATTCGCCACCCTCGCCTGGATCTTCTACGCCTCGTACCTCGCCTTCGAGTTCCCCCACGGCTACGCCATGCAGCGCCTGCCAACCGCAAAGTACCTCGGCGCCGCCGTCGCGCTCTGGGGCGCCGTCACGGCCGCGACGGCCGGCTGCCGCAGCTACGCGGCGCTGGTGGCCACGCGCGCGCTGCTCGGCGTCTTGGAGAGCGCCGTCGCGCCCGCCCTCATCCTCGTCACGGGCATGTGGTACCGCAGAGGCGAGCAGCCGGCCCGCGTCGGGCTGTGGTATCTGGGCACGGGGGCCGGCACCGTCGGCGGCGCCCTCATCTCGTTTGGCTTCCAGCACTGGGCGCCTTCGGCCGCCTCGTCCTTCACGTCCTGGCAGGCCATGTTCCTCGTCGTCGGCCTCGTCACCGCCGCCGTCGGCGTCGCGGCCGCCCTCGTCCTGCCCGACAGCCCCATGACGGCGCGCCGGCTGACGCGCGCCGAGAAGGTGTGGGCGGTCGAGCGGCTGCGCGCGAACCAGACGGGCATTGAGAACGTGCACTTCAAGCCGGTGCAGGTGCGCGAGTGCTTTGCCGATGTGCAGACGTGGCTGCTGGCGCTCGCGACGCTGGCGAGCAACGTCCCTAATGCGGCGACGTCGAGCTTTCAGGCGACCGTCATCAAGGGGTTTGGGTACGATGGGAAGACGACAGCGCTGCTGAGCATTCCTGCCGGTGGCGTCATCATCATTGCTGTCGTGGTGGCGACGTATGCGGCGGGGCGGTTTGATCAGCGCGGGCCGTTTGCCGTGGGCACGCAGCTTTGTGGCGTGCTGGGTGGCTGCTTGGTGAGGAGAACTCCCCCTGTTGGAAAGGTAACGCTGACGGTTATGCAGATAGCTTTCCTGCCAGAGGAGAACAAGGTCGGGAGGCTGCTCGGCATCTACATCCTGAACGGCATCGTGGCGGGCTTGCCGCTCATGTACGCCTACGTGGCGGCCAACGTCGCGGGCCACACCAAGAAGGTCACCATGAACGCCGTGCTGCTGATCAGCTTCTGCCTGGGCAACATCATCGGCCCGCTGACGTTCCGGGACGGGGATGCGCCGGGGTACCTGCCGGCCAAAATTGCCATCATCGTGGCTGACTGCGGGTCTATTGCTTTGCTGGGAATGCTGCGCGTGTATTACGTGAGGGAGAATGGGAGGAGGGATCGTCTGCATGTCGGGCACCAGGAGAACGTTGAGTTTTCGGATCTGACGGACAAGGAGAATCTGGAGTTTAGGTACAGTCTGTGAGCAGGAGCAGTGCGTGGATGAATCAAGATGCTATGTGTGTTACAAGACTAGCAACAACTCATCCTGATCTCGTCTCTGTCATTCCTTCCTCTCAGACGTCGAATATCTTGCCTGGGTTCATCAGACAGTGCGGGTCCAGTGCGCGCTTAACGTCCCTCATGACCCCAATCGTCTCCGGCCCCAACTCCTTGGCCAGCGAAGCTTTCTTGCTCAAGCCAACCGAGTGCTTTCAGTGTGTCAGTCTTTTCATCGCTTCTCAAAGAGGAACCGAACGCTCACCTCTCCCGTACACGTGCCTTCCATCTCCAACGCTCTATCCACCATCTTGTAGACCACCCTCTTCACCTTCTCCACCTGCTCCGGATCCTTCTTGTTGTAGAAGATGGCAGCGTGAAAGTTGCCATCGCCGACGTGGCCGAGCATCGAAGCGAACATGCCAAGCTCACTGATATCTTTCTTCGACTCCTCGATGATCTCGGCCAACCGACTCAACGGCACCGCCACATCCGTGCTCCAAATCTCCTCCCCCTCCCCCTTCAACGCCAGCATGCTCCACAACGCCTCCTTCCGCGCGCTCCACAGCTCCACCTGCTCCGCCTCGCTCGCCGCAAACAAAAAATCCCCACCCGCATGCTCCCGCACAATCGCCCGCACCGCCCCCACATCCTCCTCCACCCCTTCCTCGCTCCTCCCCGCAAACTTGAAGAAGACGGTCGGCGCCTCGTCCCACCGCCGCCCCGTCGCGCCCACCCTGTTGATCACCCCCATCTGCACCTCGTCCATCATCTCCATGGCCGCGACCGGCACCCCCGCGCGCACCACCGCCGCCGCCGCCGCCGCCGCGTCCCGCACGCTCCGGAACGGCACGACGGCGACGCGCGTGCGGGCGGGCACGACGGCCAGCTTGAGCGTCGCCTCGGTGATGATCCCGAGCGTGCCCTCGGCGCCGACGAAGAGGTTGGTGAGGTTGTAGCCGGCGGCGGATTTGCGGGGGCGGCCGGCGCCGCGGGTGCGGATGACGCGGCCGTCGGCGAGGACGACGGTGAGGGCGACGACGGATTCCTTCATGGTGGCGTGGCGGACGGCGTTGGTGCCGCTGCAGCTGGTGCCGAGCATGCCGCCGATGCAGGCGGTGGGGGCGGGGTCGATGGGGAAGAAGAGGTTGTGGGGGGCCAGGGAGGCGTTGAGGGTGGCGAGGGGGAGGCCGGGTTGGACGGTGGCGGTTAGGTCGGCGGGGTGGGTGGAGAGGAGGGAGGACATGTGGGCGAAGGAGATGGTGATGGTGGAGGGGTGGGGGGAGGCGGTTTGGCCTTCGGTGCTGGTGTTGCCCGAGAGGGGGATGAGGGGGATTTTGTGGCGATGGCTGATCTGCGCGATGAGGGAGACGTCGGCCGTGGTGCGGGGGTAGGCGATGGCGGCGGGCGTGGTGGGGAGGTTGATGGTGGACCAGGGGGAGTGGCTGGCGTCGTAGAGGTCCGAGGGATCGGTGCTGATGGCGTCGTCGCCGAGGTGGGTGCGGAGTTCTTGGATGGCCTGGAGGGGAGGGTGTGAGTGGTGGTGTGGTTTATTGCTGTGGGGGTTGTACCTTTTCAACCTGCTGCTTGGAGGCGTAGACGGGCTTGTCGGGTTGGGTGTCGCGCGGGGCAATGGAGGCGGAGTCGTTGACGCCGTACAGGTATGCTAGCGATGCGGTAAATGACATGAGCAGAAGGATGCGGCCGTTTGTCCAGAATGCAGTTTGTTGCGCCTTGACAGCATGCTGGGTTGAGCTTGGCCGTACACGACATGTGGTCAGTCTGGACGGAGCAAGCAAGGACCGAGATGGCCTTGGCAACTGTCTCGCGGACCGAAACATGGTGTTGATGTGTGGGATGTAGAAATAGAGGTGGGGGATCGACAAGTCTTGGTATAGCTATCCCCGCATTGCAGACGGATCAGAGCTGCCGGGTGCCTATCTCCGCATCGGACCGGTCCGAATCTGCCTCGTATCTGAGAAGAAGCACGGAGGGATCGTATCGAGGTCTGGAGAATCTGAAAAAGCTTGGTTTGACCGTAAGGAATGCCTGCTGCAGGTCTCTACTATCGCGGCACACAATCAGACGTCTCCAAGAGCATCAGCGGTGCTGCGAAAATGTTTAGAAAGCTCATAGAATCGTGAAAGACAGGCTAGGAGGTGTTGCACTTTCCTTGTGGTTGACGCGCGGGAACGGAAACGTAGTCTCTGACGTCTTTGGCCATGTAGGTATTAGCCGAGGCAACAACCCCTTGTGCCCTTGCTTCCGCCCTAACAACTTCCATCTCAACCGTTCCTCGACACCTTCAAAAATTTCTGTTTCTCACGTCCGACTACTGGCAATAGCAGTGGGATTGCATATCATGCCTTGGGCCTTTGTTCTTGCATCTTGCCGCGTTCAAGGCTTGGCCTGTAGCGAGGCCCTCCGGATGCGCGGAAGAGTATATCTCTGTTCAAGAGGTGGTCCAGATTGAAAAAGCACGGCCTATCCGATTACCGCAACCATGGATCAGCGCTAGCCTCACCGACACTCTATTAAGTGCCCCCCAGCGCCACTACCTACCACCATGTCCACCCAAAATCCACTTTCAGCCCTATATCCAATGCATTATTAGTACCATGAGACCTTACGAGGACGCCAACTACAACGGTACATTCACCTACTGCGGCAAGACGCGCTACTGCAAAACCCACAACCCCTATGACGTCGACATTGCTGGCATCGGAGTAAGTCCTGACTCTGACTTGGACACTTTCCACAAGTCACTCATGATCAAAGGTCCTCATTTCCTTCATCGCCACCGCCGCCTTTACCCTTTTGACCATTGTGCTCGGATACCTCTGCGAGTGGCTCCCGGGAACCTATACCAACCACGTCGACGATGCAGTTATATCAACCATAACCACTTTCGTGGGCTTCTGCTGTAGGCCCAGCCTCACTCGTCTGGAGAAACTACGAGACCGCATCATTTCTCCTTCGATCCACAAGCAGCGCCATCCCACCAAGCGAGCAAGAATATGGTCCGCCGCCCTTGAGCGCTTCATCCTCGCCATGAGTGATCAACAACTAGGCACCGGTACGTTGTTCTCTCGTGGAGCAGTGAGAGCCCCATCCCTGACAGAGGCCCCACAGGCGTCGCCATCCTCATCACCATCTTCACCAAGACGTGTGAAATTTCCATCTACTCGTTCCAGATTGCCGCCGCCCTCGCCTGGTTCTCCTCGACCACCCATCTCGCAACCCTCACCATTCTGACCTCGTACTTTGACAACCACCGCGTCGCCCGAAATGTCCGCGCTTTCGTCATGCTTTGCTTGATGGTCATGCTGGCCGCGGCTCAGATCATCAGTAACTCGATGAGCGTGCAGCACTCGTCCACCGACGCCTTTCTTGGTTGCGCCCTGAAATTAGAGTTCCATCTGGCTCCCGCCAGCGGATACGAAGCCACCAACTTGAGCCTGCTCATTGCCTGGCTGGTCACCTCGTACTCGAGCAGGATGATTTCACTCTACTTCCCCCACCGCAACTCGACGCAGCGCTGGCCCACGCGACAAGTTGCCCGCCTCCTTCGACTGGAGCTCGATGCGGCCACCGAGGAGGACGACTCGCCGGCAAGGCTCGAAAAAGTCGGCCGAGCGGTTGAGGATCATCTCTGCATCGGGCCGTTGAGGAGATGGCCGCTTGTGCGCCGCTTCTGTGCCGCTTACATGTACTTCTTCACCTTGGCCGGCATCATCGAGCGTTCATTCATCAATTCGTTCCTGTGGCATCTGATCTGGTTGTTCTTTGGAGCCACGTTCGGCATCGGCCAGGTCATTTCCATCCGCAAGAGTTGGACCATCCCCTCCCGCAAGGACCAGGAGGTCGACACTCTTAACAACTGGAACTTCGGCCAGATCCTCCCCCTCGTGCTCCTCGCCCTGCCTGCCCTGACAGGGTTGGAGGCATATTTTGGTGGGTTTGATCAGTGTGCCACCGCCTTTGTGTCCTCATAGCTGACACGTGGTCTGCAGAAACGAAGGACGAGGTTGAGGGAAGCCAAATGCATCGAAAGTCCCCGGCTCAGAGCTCCGCGCTGTCGCTCTCCAGCAAGGAGGACGACACCTTTCAGATGGCGTCGCTACCCTCCTCAGTCCAAGAACATACTGTACAGCCACACTCCACCTCAGATCAGCAGTCAGGTGAAGCTGACCATATTTTAACAGGAGCGCATCGCCCATGGTCAAACGGGCGTCACACTCGCCACCGCCACCAGCATCTACGAGCTCCCGCTGGCCCGCTTGATCCTGGTCTTTTACATTGTCATGTGGCTTGTCACGTCGCAGCTGGTGGCCGTCAGCGCGGCCACCAACTTCTCGGGCCTGGGCTTGATGATCCCCCTCGTCCTCGTGCTCTCGGGCTTTTACATCTGGAGCGTCGTCATGTACGACCTCATGGAGCTGTTCAACGCGTACCGCAAGAAGAGGAGGAGGAGGAGGATGAGGCAGAGAATGGCGCCGCGGACGGCAGAATCTTGAGGGAGGGTGTGATCAGTGGTAGATGATTGGATAGAACATATAGACTATAGACATTTATTGTGTTTCCCGTGAGCGTTGCTATTCTTCGGTTTACACTATCTTGATCAAATGTCACCAAAGGTTGCATTGCAGCGCTAGAAATACCCATCCAGAATCCCTTACCCCTTATCCCTGCCCCTACCTGTGGCGAAATTCACGCCAGTTGAGAGAATGTGTCTTACGCTCACATAAAGAAACATGTTACTCAGTCTACTAATGAAATATATACGGAAAAAAAAAATGCCAACTAGATTGAGAAGCGAGAACAAAAGCCGTCGCCCCTCTATAAACAACATCGAGAAAGAAAAAAAAGAAGAAGTAGCCAAACAATCAACACAAACAAACCAAACAAAACCATTCTAAGATGAGAGAAAGAAAAAAAAAAGAAGAAGAAAACGTCATGTCCCAATCTACCCACCCCCCACCATCTTCCCAAACTCCTCGGCCATATCCCTCACCAGCCGCTCCGCCCCCGCAACACCCATCATCCCAGCATCGCAAAACACGCCCATATCCAACCTCCCCCCCCTAACCGTCGCCTCGACATCCAGCGAATGCTTTTGAGAGAAAAAAAAGTCAGCACAACAGTTCCACCTCCAGCAAACCCACAGAAACAGAAAAGAAGGTGACTCACCAAATACGCCTCCCCTCCCCCACCCATCCCCCTCCCCAACTCCCCCGGCACCTCCCACACCACTCCCCCCCTCTCCCCCCTCTCCACCCTCCCCCACCCCTTTTCATTTTCACCCCCGTTATCCCCCTCCTCCACCCTCTCCACCCTAA